>JAVRKA010000574.1:0-85236 GCA_034508555.1 Venustoraphidia nigricollis
ATTTCAGATATAGAAGCCGATAGGCATTTCAAATATAGGTGCCGATAGGCATTCCAGATATGGTTGCCGATAGGCATTTCAAATATAGGTGCTGATCGGCATTTCAGATGTAGTTTCCGATAGGCATTTCAAAAATAGGTGTCGATAGGCATTTCAGATATAGATGTCGATAGGCATTTCAGATATAGGTGTCGATAGGCATTTCAGATATAGGTGTCGATAGGCTATTTCAGATATAGGTGTCGATAGGCACTTCAGATATAGGTGTCGATAGGCATTTCAGATATAGGTGTCGATAGGCATTTCAGACATAGGTGTCGATAGGCATTTCAGATATAGGTGCCGATAGGCATTTCAGATATAGTTGCCGATTGGCATTTTAAAAATAGGTGCCGATAGGCATTTCAGATATAGAAGCCGATAGGCATTTCAAATATAGGTGCCGATAGGCATTCCAGATATGGTTGCCGATAGGCATTTCAAATATAGGTGCTGATAGGCATTTCAGATGTAGTTTCCGATAGGCATTTCAAAAATAGGTGTCGATAGGCATTTCAGATATAGGTGTCGATAGGCATTTCAGATATAGGTGTCGATAGGCATTTCAGATGTAGGTGTCGATAGGCATTTCAGATATAGGTGTCGATAGGCATTTCAGATATAGGTGCCGATAGGCATTTCAGATATAGAAGCCGATAATCATTTCAAATATAGGTGCCGATAGGCATTCCAGATATGGTTGCCGATAGGCATTTCAAATATAGGTGCTGATAGGCATTTCAGATGTAGTTTCCGATAGGCATTACAAAAATAGGTGTCGTTAGGCATTTTAGATATAGGTGTCGATAGGCATTTCAGATATAGGTGTCGATAGGCATTTCAGATATAGGTGTCGATAGGCATTTCAGATATAGGTGTCGATAGGCAAATCAGATATAGGTGTCGATAGGCATTTCAGATATAGGTGTCGATAGGCATTTCAGATATAGGTGTCGATAGGCATTTCAGATATAGGTGTCGATAGGCATTTCAGATATAGGTGCCGATAGGCAATTCAGATATAGAAGCCGATAGGCATTTCAAATATAGGTGCCGATAGGCATTCCAGATATGGTTGCCGATAGGCATTTCAAATATAGGTGCTGATATGCATTTCAGATGTAGTTTCCGATAGGCATTGCAAAAATAGGTGTCGATAGGCATTTCAGATATAGGTGTCGATAGGCATTTCAGATATAGGTGTCGATAGGCATTTCAGATATTGGTGTCGATAGGCATTTCAGATATAGGTGTCGATAGGCATTTCAGATATAGGTGTCGATAGGCATTTCAGATATAGGTGTCGATAGGCATTTCAGATATAGGTGCCGTAAGGCATTTCAGATATAGTTGCCGATTGGCATTTTAAAAATAGGTGCCGATAGGCATTTCAGATATAGAAGCCGATAGGCATTTCAAATATAGGTGCCGATAGGCATTCCAGATATGGTTGCCGATAGGCATTTCAAATATAGTTTCTGATAAGCATTTCAGATGTAGTTTCCGATAGGCATTTCAAAAATAGGTGTCGATAGGCATTTCAGATATAGGTGTCGATAGGCATTTCAGATATAGGTGTCGATAAGCATTTCAGATATAGGTGTCGATAGGCATTTCAGATATAGGTGTCGATAGGCATTTTAGATATAGGTGCCGATAGGCATTTCAGATATAGTTGCCGATTGGCATTTTAAAAATAGGTGCCGATAGGCATTTCAGATATAGAAGCCGATAGGCATTTCAAATATAGGTGCCGATAGGCATTCCAGATATGGTTGCCGATAGGCGTTTCAAATATAGGTGCTGATAGGCATTTCAGCTGTAGTTTCCGATAGGCATTTCAAAAATAGGTGTCGATAGGCATTTTAGATATAGGTGTCGATAGGCATTTCAGATATAGGTGTCGATAGGCGTTTCAAAAATAGGTGTCAATAGGCATTTCAGATATAGGTGTCGATAGGCATTTCAGATATAGGTGTCGATAGGCATTTCAGATATAGGTGTCGATAGGCATTTCAGATATAGGTGTCGATAGGCATTTCAGATATAGGTGTCGATAGGCATTTCAGATATAGGTGTCGATAGGCATTTCAGATATAGGTGTCGATAGGCATTTCAGATATAGGTGCCGATAGGCATTTCAGATATAGTTGCCGATTGGCATTTTAAAAATAGGTGCCGATAGGCATTTCAGATATAGAAGCCGTTAGGCATTTCAAATATAGGTGCCGATAGGCATTCCAGATATGGTTGCCGATAGGCATTTCAAATATAAGTGCTGATAGGCATTTCAGATGTAGTTTTCGATAGGCATTTCAAAAATAGGTGTCGATAGGCATTTCAGATATAGGTGTCGATAGGCATTTCAGATATAGGTGTCGATAGGCATTTCAGATATAGGTGTCGATAGGCATTTCAGATATAGGTGTCGATAGGCATTTCAGATATAGGTGTCGATAGGCATTTCAGATATAGGTGTCGATAGGCATTTCAGATATAGGTGTCGATAGGCATTTCAGATATAGGTGCCGATAGGCATTTCAGATATAGTTGCCGATTGGCATTTTAAAAATAGGTGCCGATAGGCATTTCAGATATAGAAGCCGATAGGCATTTCAAATATAGGTGCCGATAGGCATTCCAGATATGGTTGCCGATAGGCATTTCAAATATAGGTGCTGATAGGCATTTCAGATGTAGTTTCCGATAGGCATTTCAAAAATAGGTGTCGATAGGCATTTCAGATATAGGTGGCGATAGGCATTTCAGATATAGGTGTCGATAGGCATTTCAGATATAGGTGTCGATAGGCATTTCAGATATAGGTGTCGATAGGCATTTCAGATATAGGTGTCGATAGGCATTTCAGATATAGGTGTCGATAGGCATTTCAGATATAGGTGCCGATAGGCATTTCAGATATAGTTGCCGATTGGCATTTTAAAAATAGGTGCCGATAGGCATTTCAGATATAGAAGCCGATAGGCATTTCAAATATAGGTGCCGATAGGCATTCCAGATATGGTTGCCGATAGGCATTTCAAATATAGGTGCTGATAAGCATTTCAGATGTAGTTTCCGATAGGCATTTCAAAAATAGGTGTCGATAGGCATTTCAGATATAGGTGTCGATAGGCATTTCAGATATAGGTGTCGATAAGCATTTCAGATATAGGTGTCGATAGGCATTTCAGATATAGGTGTCGATAGGCATTTCAGATATAGGTGCCGATAGGCATTTCAGATATAGTTGCCGATTGGCATTTTAAAAATAGGTGCCGATAGGCATTTCAGATATAGAAGCCGATAGGCATTTCAAATATAGGTGCCGATAGGCATTCCAGATATAGTTTCCAATAGGCATTTCAAATATAGGTGCTGATAGGCATTTCAGATGTAGTTTCCGATAGGCATTTCAAAAATAGGTGTCGATAGGCATTTCAGATATAGGTGTCGATAGGCATTTCAGATATAGGTGTCGATAGGCATTTCAAAAATAGGTGTCGATAGGCATTTCAGATATAGGTGTCGATAGGCATTTCAGATATAGGTGTCGATAGGCATTTCAGATATAGGTGTCGATAGGCATTTCAGATATAGGTGTCGATAGGCATTTCAGATATAGGTGTCGATAGGCATTTCAGATATAGGTGTCGATAGGCATTTCAGATATAGGTGTCGACAGGCATTTCAGATATAGGTGCCGATAGGCATTTCAGATATAGTTGCCGATTGGCATTTTAAAAATAGGTGCCGATAGGCATTTCAGATATAGAAGCCGATAGGCATTTCAAATATAGGTGCCGATAGGCATTCCAGATATGGTTGCCGATAGGCATTTCAAATATAGGTGCTGATAGGCATTTCAGATGTAGTTTCCGATAGGCATTTCAAAAATAGGTGTCGATAGGCATTTCAGATATAGGTGTCGATAGGCATTACAGATATAGGTGTCGATAGGCATTTCAGATATAGGTGTCGATAGGCATTTCAGATATAGGTGCCGATAGGCATTTCAGATATAGAAGCCGATAGGCATATCAAATATAGGTGCCGATAGGCATTCCAGATATGGTTGCCGATAGGCATTTCAAATATAGGTGCTGATAGGCATTTCAGATGTAGTTTCCGATAGGCATTACAAAAATAGGTGTCGATAGGCATTTCAGATATAGGTGTCGATAGGCATTTCAGATATAGGTGTCGATAGGCATTTCAGATATAGGTGTCGATAGGCATTTCAGATATAGGTGTCGATAGGCAAATCAGATATATGTGTCGATAGGCATTTCAGATATAGGTGTCGATAGGCATTTCAGATATAGGTGTCGATAGGCATTTCAGATATTGGTGTCGATAGGCATTTCAGATATAGGTGCCGATAGGCATTTCAGATATAGAAGCCGATAGGCATTTCAAATATAGGTGCCGATAGGCATTCCAGATATGGTTGCCGATAGGCATTTCAAATATAGGTGCTGATAGGCATTTCAGATGTAGTTTCCGATAGGCATTACAAAAATAGGTGTCGATAGGCATTTCAGATATAGGTGTCGATAGGCATTTCAGATATAGGTGTCGATAGGCATTTCAGATATTTGTGTCGATAGGCATTTCAGATATAGGTGTCGATAGGCATTTCAGATATAGGTGTCGATAGGCATTTCAGATATAGGTGTCGATAGGCATTTCAGATATAGGTGCCGATAAGCATTTCAGATATAGTTGCCGATTGGCATTTTAAAAATAGGTGCCGATAGGCATTTCAGATATAGAAGCCGATAGGCATTTCAAATATAGGTGCCGATAGGCATTCCAGATATGGTTGCCGATAGGCATTTCAAATATAGGTGCTGATAAGCATTTCAGATGTAGTTTCCGATAGGCATTTCAAAAATAGGTGTCGATAGGCATTTCAGATATAGGTGTCGATAGGCATTTCAGATATAGGTGTCGATAGGCATTTCAAAAATAGGTGTCGATAGGCATTTCAGATATAGGTGTCGATAGGCATTTCAGATATAGGTGTCGATAGGCATTTCAGATATAGGTGTCGATAGGCATTTCAGATATAGGTGTCGTTAGGCATTTCAGATATAGGTGTCGATAGGCATTTCAAATATAGGTGTCGATAGGCATTTCAGATATAGGTGCCGATAGGCATTTCAGATAAAGTTGCCGATTGGCATTTTAAAAATAGGTGCCGATAGGCATTTCAGATATAGAAGCCGATAGGCATTTCAAATATAGGTGCCGATAGGCATTCCAGATATGGTTGCCGATAGGCATTTCAAATATAAGTGCTGATAGGCATTTCAGATGTAGTTTCCGATAGGCATTTCAAAAATAGGTGTCGATAGGCATTTCAGATATAGGTGTCGATAGGCATTTCAGATATAGGTGTCGATGGGCATTTCAGATATAGGTGTCGATAGGCATTTCAGATATAGGTGTCGATAGGCATTTCAGATATAGGTGTCGATAGGCATTTCAGATATAGGTGTCGATAGGCATTTCAGATATAGGTGTCGATAGGCATTTCAGATATAAGTGCCGATAGGCATTTCAGATATAGTTGCCGATTGGCATTTTAAAAATAGGTGCCGATAGGCATTTCAGATATAGAAGCCGATAGGCATTTCAAATATGAGGTGCCGATAGGCATTCCAGATATGGTTGCCGATAGGCATTTCAAATATAGGTGCTGATAGGCATTTCGGATGTAGTTTCCGATAGGCATTTCAAAAATAGGTGTCGATAGGCATTTCAGATATAGGTGTCGATAGGCATTTCAGATATAGGTGTCGATAGGCATTTCAGATATAGGTGTCGATAGGCATTTCAGATATAGGTGTCGTTAGGCAAATCAGATATAGGTGTCGATAGGCATTTCAGATATAGGTGTCGATAGGCATTTCAGATATAGGTGTCGATAGGCATTTTAGATATAGGTGTCGATAGGCATTTCAGATATAGGTGCCGATAGGCATTTCAGATATAGTTGCCGATTGGCATTTTAAAAATAGGTGCCGATAGGCATTTCAGATATAGAAGCCGATAGGCATTTCAAATATAGGTGCCGATAGGCATTCCAGATATGGTTGCCGATAGTCATTTCAAATATAGGTGCTGATAGGCATTTCAGATGTAGTTTCCGATAGGCATTTCAAAAATAGGTGTCGATAGGCATTTCAGATATAGGTGTCGATAGGCATTTCAGATATAGGTGTCGATAGGCATTTCAGATATATTTGTCGATAGGCATTTCAGATATAGGTGTCGATAGGCATTTCAGATATAGGTGTCGATAGGCATTTCAGATATAGGTGTCGATAGGCATTTCAGATATAGGTGTCGATAAGCATTTCAGATATAGGCGCCGATAGGCATTTCAGATATAGTTGCCGATTGGCATTTCAAAAATAGGTGCCGATAGGCATTTCAGATATAGAAGCCGATAGGCATTTCAAATATAGGTGCCGATAGGCATTCCAGATATGGTTGCCGATAGGCATTTCAAATATAGGTGCTGATAGGCATTTCAGATGTAGTTTCCGATAGGCATTTCAAAAATAGGTGTCGATAGGCATTTCAGTAATAGGTGTCGCTAGGCATTTCAGATATAGGTGTCGATAGGCATTTTAGATATAGGTGTCGATAGGCATTTCAGATATAGGTGTCGATAGGCATTTCAGATATAGGTGTCGATAGACATTTCAGATATAGGTGTCGATAGGCATTTCAGATATAGGTGTCGATAGGCATTTCAGATATAGGTGCCGATAGGCATTTCGGATATAGTTGCCGATTGGCATTTTAAAAATAGGTGCCGATAGGCATTTCAGATATAGAAGCCGATAGGCATTTCAAATATAGGTGCCGATAGGCATTTCAGATATGGTTGCCGATAGGCATTTCAAATATAGGTGCTGATAGGCATTTCAGATGTAGTTTCCGATATGCATTTCAAAAAAAGGTGTCGATAGGCATTTCAGATATAGGTGTCGATAGGCATTTCAGATATACGTGTCGATAGGCATTTCAGATATAGGTGTCGATAGGCATTTCAGATATAGGTGTCGATAGGCATTTCAGATATAGGTGTCGATAGGCATTTCAGATATGGGTGTCGATAGGCATTTCAGATATAGGTGTCGATAGGCATTTCAGATATAGGTGTCGATAGGCATTTCAGATATAGGTGCCGATAGGCATTTCAGATATAGTTGCCGATTGGCATTTTAAAAATAGGTGCCGATAGGCATTTCAGATATAGAAGCCGATAGGTATTTCAAATATAGGTGCCGATAGGCATTCCAGATGTGGTTTCCGATAGGCATTTCAAATATAGGTGCTGATAGGCATTTCAGATGTAGTTTCCGATAGGCATTTCAAAAATAGGTGTCGATAGGCATTTCAGATATAGGTGTCGATAGGCATTTCAGATATAGGTGTCGGTAGGCATTTCAGATATAGGTGTCGATAGGCATTTCAGATATAGGTGTCGATAGGCATTTCAGATATAGGTGTCGATAGGCATTTCAGATATAGGTGTCGATAGGCATTTCAGATATAGGTGTCGATAGGCATTTCAGATATAGGCGCCGATAGGCATTTCAGATATAGTTGCCGATTGGCATTTCAAAAATAGGTGCCGATAGGCATTTCAGATATAGAAGCCGATAGGCATTTCAAATATAGGTGCCGATAGGCATTCCAGATATGGTTGCCGATAGGCATTTCAAATATAGGTGCTGATAGGCATTTTAGATGTAGTTTCCGATAGGCATTTCAAAAATAGGTGTCGATAGGCATTTCAGTAATAGGTGTCGATAGGCATTTCAGATATAGGTGTCGATAGGCATTTTAGATATAGGTGTCGATAGGCATTTCAGATATAGGTGTCGATAGGCATTTCAGATATAGGTGTCGATAGGCATTTCAGATATAGGTGTCGATAGGCATTTCAGATATAGGTGTCGATAGGCATTTCAGATATAGGTGCCGATAGGCATTTCAGATATAGTTGCCGATTGGCATTTTAAAAATAGGTGCCGATAGGCATTTCAGATATAGAAGCCGATAGGCATTTCAAATATAGGTGCCGATAGGCATTCCAGATATGGTTGCCGATAGGCATTTCAAATATAGGTGCTGATAAGCATTTCAGATGTAGTTTCCGATAGGCATTTCAAAAATAGGTGTCGATAGGCATTTCAGATATAGGTGTCGATAGGCATTTCAGATATAGGTGTCGATAAGCATTTCAGATATAGGTGTCGATAGGCATTTCAGATATAGGTGTCGATAGGCATTTCAGATATAGGTGCCGATAGGCATTTCAGATATAGTTGCCGATTGGCATTTTAAAAATAGGTGCCGATAGGCATTTCAGATATAGAAGCCGATAGGCATTTCAAATATAGGTGCCGATAGGCATTCCAGATATAGTTTCCAATAGGCATTTCAAATATAGGTGCTGATAGGCATTTCAGATGTAGTTTCCGATAGGCATTTCAAAAATAGGTGTCGATAGGCATTTCAGATATAGGTGTCGATAGGCATTTCAGATATAGGTGTCGATAGGCATTTCAAAAATAGGTGTCGATAGGCATTTCAGATATAGGTGTCGATAGGCATTTCAGATATAGGTGTCGATAGGCATTTCAGATATAGGTGTCGATAGGCATTTCAGATATAGGTGTCGATAGGCATTTCAGATATAGGTGTCGATAGGCATTTCAGATATAGGTGTCGATAGGCATTTCAGATATAGGTGTCGATAGGCATTTCAGATATAGGTGCCGATAGGCATTTCAGATATAGTTGCCGATTGGCATTTTAAAAATAGGTGCCGATAGGCATTTCAGATATAGAAGCCGATAGGCATTTCAAATATAGGTGCCGATAGGCATTCCAGATATGGTTGCCGATAGGCATTTCAAATATAGGTGCTGATAGGCATTTCAGATATAGTTTCCGATAGGCATTTCAAAAATAGGTGTCGATAGGCATTTCAGATATAGGTGTCGATAGGCATTTCAGATATACGTGTCGATAGGCATTTCAGATATAGGTGTCGATAGGCATTTCAGATATAGGTGTCGATAGGCATTTCAGATATAGGTGTCGATAGGCATTTCAGATATGGGTGTCGATAGGCATTTCAGATATAGGTGTCGATAGGCATTTCAGATATAGGTGTCGATAGGCATTTCAGATATAGGTGCCGATAGGCATTTCAGATATAGTTGCCGATTGGCATTTTAAAAATAGGTGCCGATAAGCATTTCAGATATACAAGCCGATAGGCATTTCAAATATAGGTGCCGATAGGCATTCCAGATATGGTTTCCGATAGGCATTTCAAATATAGGTGCTGATAGGCATTTCAGATGTAGTTTCCGATAGGCATTTCAAAAATAGGTGTCGATAGGCATTTCAGATATAGGTGTCGATAGGCATTTCAGATATAGGTGTCGATAGGCATTTCAGATATAGGTGTCGATAGGCATTTCAGATATAGGTGTCGATAGGCATTTCAGATATAGGTGTCGATAGGCATTTTAGATATAGGTGTCGATAGGCATTTCAGATATAGGTGTCGATAGGCATTTCAGATAAAGGTGCCGATAGGCATTTCAGATATAGTTGCCGATTGGCATTTTAAAAATAGGTGCCGATAGGCATTTCAGATATAGAAGCCGATAGGCATTTCAAATATAGGTGCCGATGGGCATTCCAGATATGGTTGCCGATAGGCATTTCAAATATAGGTGCTGATAGGCATTTCAGATGTAGTTTTCGATAGGCATTTCAAAAATAGGTGTCGATAGGCATTTCAGATATAGGTGTCGATAGGCATTTCAGATATAAGTGTCGATAGGCATTTCAGATATAGGTGTCGATAGGCATTTCAGATATAGGTGTCGATAGGCAAATCAGATATAGGTGTCGATAGGCATTTCAGATATAGGTGTCAATAGGCATTTCAGATATAGGTGTCGATAGGCATTTCAGATATAGGTGTCGATAGGCATTTCAGATATAGGTGCCGATAGGCATTTCAGATATAGAAGCCGATAGGCATTTCAAATATAGGTGCCGATAGGCATTCCAGATATGGTTGCCGATAGGCATTTCAAATATAGGTGCTGATAGGCATTTCAGATGTAGTTTCCGATAGGCATTACAAAAATAGGTGTCGATAGGCATTTCAGATATAGGTGTCGATAGGCATTTCAGATATAGGTGTCGATAGGCATTTCAGATAAAGGTGTCGATAGGCATTTCAGATATAGGTGCCGATAGGCATTTCAGATATAGTTGCCGATTGGCATTTTAAAAATAGGTGCCGATAGGCATTTCAGATATAGAAGCCGATAGGCATTTCAAATATAGGTGCCGATAGGTATTCCAGATATGGTTGCCGATAGGCATTTCAAATATAGGTGCTGATAGGCATTTCAGATGTAGTTTCCGATAGACATTACAAAAATAGGTGTCGATAGGCATTTCAGATATAGGTGTCGATAGGCATTTCAGATATAGGTGTCGATAGGCATTTCAGATATAGGTGTCGATAGGCATTTCAGATATAGGTGTCGATAGGCAAATCAGATATAGGTGTCGATAGGCATTTCAGATATAGGTGTCGATAGGCATTTCAGATATAGGTGTCGATAGGCATTTCAGATATAGGTGTCGATAGGCATTTCAGATATAGGTGCCGATAGGCATTTCAGATATAGTTGCCGATTTGCATTTCAAAAATAGGTGCCGATAGGCATTTCAGATATAGAAGCCGATAGGCATTTCAAATATAGGTGCCGATAGGCATTCCAGATATGGTTGCCGATAGTCATTTCAAATATAGGTGCTGATAGGCATTTCAGATGTAGTTTCCGATAGGCATTTCAAAAATAGGTGTCGATAGGCATTTCAGATATAGGTGTCGATAGGCATTTCAGATATAGGTGTCGATAGGCATTTCAGATATAGTTGTCGATAGGCATTTCACATATAGGTGTCGATAGGCATTTCAGATATAGGTGTCGATAGGCATTTCAGATATAGGTGCCGATAGGCATTTCAGATATAGGTGTCGATAGGCATTTCAGATATAGGCGCCGATAGGCATTTCAGATATAGTTGCCGATTGGCATTTTAAAAATAGGTGCCGATAGGCATTTCAGATATAGAAGCCGATAGGCATTTCAAATATAGGTGCCGATAGGCATTCCAGATATGGTTGCCGATAGGCATTTCAAATATAGGTGCTGATAGGCATTTCAGATGTAGTTCCCGATAGGCATTTCAAAAATAGGTGTCGATAGGCATTTCAGTAATAGGTGTCGATAGGCATTTCAGATATAGGTGTCGATAGGCATTTTAGATATAGGTGTCGATAGGCATTTCAGATATAGGTGTCGATAGGCATTTCAGATATAGGTGTCGATAGGCATTTTAGATATAGGTGTCGATAGGCATTTCAGATATAGGTGCCGATAGGCATTTCAGATATAGTTGCCGATTGGCATTTTAAAAATAGGTGCCGATAGGCATTTCAGATATAGAAGCCGATAGGCATTTCAAATATATGTGCCGATAGGCATTCCAGATATGGTTGCCGATAGTCATTTCAAATATAGGTGCTGATAGGCATTTCAGATGTAGTTTCCGATAGGCATTTCAAAAATAGGTGTCGATAGGCATTTCAGATATAGGTGTCGATAGGCATTTCAGATATAGGTGTCGATAGGCATTTCAGATATAGTTGTCGATAGGCATTTCAGATATAGGTGTCGATAGGCATTTCAGATATAGGTGTCGATAGGCATTTCAGATATAGGTGTCGATAGGCATTTCAGATATAGGTGTCGATAAGCATTTCAGATATAGGCGCCGATAGGCATTTCAGATATAGTTGCCGATTGGCATTTCAAAAATAGGTGCCGATAGGCATTTCAGATATAGAAGCCGATAGGCATTTCAAATATAGGTGCCGATAGGCATTCCAGATATGGTTGCCGATAGGCATTTCAAATATAGGTGCTGATAGGCATTTCAGATGTAGTTTCCGATAGGCATTTCAAAAATAGGTGTCGATAGGCATTTCAGTAATAGGTGTCGATAGGCATTTCAGATATAGGTGTCGATAGGCATTTTAGATATAGGTGTCGATAGGCATTTCAGATATAGGTGCCGATAGGCATTTCAGATATAGGTGTCGATAGACATTTCAGATATAGGTGTCGATAGGCATTTCAGATATAGGTGTCGATAGGCATTTCAGATATAGGTGCCGATAGGCATTTCAGATATAGGTGTCGATAGGCATTTCAGATATGGGTGTCGATAGGCATTTCAGATATAGGTGTCGATAGGCATTTCAGATATAGGTGTCGATAGGCATTTCAGATATAGGTGCCGATAGGCATTTCAGATATAGTTGCCGATTGGCATTTTAAAAATAGGTGCCGATAGGCATTTCAGATATAGAAGCCGATAGGCATTTCAAATATAGGTGCCGATAGGCATTCCAGATATGGTTGCCGATAGGCATTTCAAATATAGGTGCTGATAGGCATTTCAGATGTAGTTTCCGATAGGCATTACAAAAATAGGTGTCGATAGGCATTTCAGATATAGGTGTCGATAGGCATTTCAGATATAGGTGTCGATAGGCATTTCAGATATAGGTGTCGATAGGCATTTCAGATATAGGTGCCGATAGGCATTTCAGATATAGTTGCCGATTGGCATTTTAAAAATAGGTGCCGATAGGCATTTCAGATATAGAAGCCGATAGGCATTTCAAATATAGGTGCCGATAGGTATTCAAGATACGGTTGCCGATAGGCATTTCAAATATAGGTGCTGATAGGCATTTCAGATGTAGTTTCCGATAGGCATTACAAAAATAGGTGTCGATAGGCATTTCAGATATAGGTGTCGATAGGCATTTCAGATATAGGTGTCGATAGGCATTTCAGATATAGGTGTCGATAGGCATTTCAGATATAGGTGTCGTTAGGCAAATCAGATATAGGTGTCGATAGGCATTTCAGATATAGGTGTCGATAGGCATTTCAGATATAGGTGTCGATAGGCATTTTAGATATAGGTGTCGATAGGCATTTCAGATATAGGTGCCGATAGGCATTTCAGATATAGTTGCCGATTGGCATTTTAAAAATAGGTGCCGATAGGCATTTCAGATATAGAAGCCGATAGGCATTTCAAATATAGGTGCCGATAGGCATTCCAGATATGGTTGCCGATAGTCATTTCAAATATAGGTGCTGATAGGCATTTCAGATGTAGTTTCCGATAGGCATTTCAAAAATAGGTGTCGATAGGCATTTCAGATATAGGTGTCGATAGGCATTTCAGATATAGGTGTCGATAGGCATTTCAGATATAGTTGTCGATAGGCATTTCAGATATAGGTGTCGATAGGCATTTCAGATATAGGTGTCGATAGGCATTTCAGATATAGGTGTCGATAGGCATTTCAGATATAGGTGTCGATAGGCATTTCAGATATAGGCGCCGATAGGCATTTCAGATATAGTTGCCGATTGGCATTTCAAAAATAGGTGCCGATAAGCATTTCAGATATAGAAGCCGATAGGCATTTCAAATATAGGTGCCGATAGGCATTCCAGATATGGTTGCCGATAGGCATTTCAAATATAGGTGCTGATAGGCATTTCAGATGTAGTTTCCGATAGGCATTTCAAAAATAGGTGTCGATAGGCATTTCAGTAATAGGTGTCGATAGGCATTTCAGATATAGGTGTCGATAGGCATTTTAGATATAGGTGTCGATAGGCATTTCAGATATAGGTGTCGATAGGCATTTCAGATATAGGTGTCGATAGACATTTCAGATATAGGTGTCGATAGGCATTTCAGATATAGGTGTCGATAGGCATTTCAGATATAGGTGCCGATAGGCATTTCAGATATAGTTGCCGATTGGCATTTTAAAAATAGGTGCCGATAGGCATTTCAGATATAGAAGCCGATAGGCATTTCAAATATAGGTGCCGATAGGCATTTCAGATATGGTTGCCGATAGGCATTTCAAATATAGGTACTGATAGGCATTTCAGATGTAGTTTCCGATAGGCATTTCAAAAAAAGGTGTCGATAGGCATTTCAGATATAGGTGTCGATAGGCATTTCAGATGTGGGTGTCGATAGGCATTTCAGATATAGGTGTCGATAGGCATTTCAGATATAGGTGTCGATAGGCATTTCAGATATAGGTGCCGATAGGCATTTCAGATATAGTTGCCGATTGGCATTTTAAAAATAGGTGCCGATAGGCATTTCAGATATAGAAGCCGATAGGCATTTCAAATATAGGTGCCGATAGGCATTCCAGATATGGTTTCCGATAGGCATTTCAAATATAGGTGCTGATAGGCATTTCAGATGTAGTTTCCGATAGGCATTTCAAAAATAGGTGTCGATAGGCATTTCAGATATAGGTGTCGATAGGCATTTCAGATATAGGTGTCGATAGGCATTTCAGATATAGTTGCCGATTGGCATTTCAAAAATAGGTGCCGATAGGCATTTCAGATATAGAAGCCGATAGGCATTTCAAATATAGGTGCCGATAGGCATTCCAGATATGGTTGCCGATAGGCATTTCAAATATAGGTGCTGATAGGCATTTCAGATGTAGTTTCCGATAGGCATTTCAAAAATAGGTGTCGATAGGCATTTCAGTAATAGGTGTCGATAGGCATTTCAGATATAGGTGTCGATAGGCATTTTAGATATAGGTGTCGATAGGCATTTCAGATATAGGTGTCGATAGGCATTTCAGATATAGGTGTCGATAGGCATTTCAGATAAAGGTGTCGATAGGCATTTCAGATATAGGTGTCGATAGGCATTTCAGATATAGGTGCCGATAGGCATTTCAGATATAGTTGCCGATTGGCATTTTAAAAATAGGTGCCGATAGGCATTTCAGATATAGAAGCCGATAGGCATTTCAAATATAGGTGCCGATAGGCATTTCAGATATGGTTGCCGATAGGCATTTCAAATATAGGTGCTGATAGGCATTTCAGATGTAGTTTCCGATAGGCATTTCAAAAAAAGGTGTCGATAGGCATTTCAGATATAGGTGTCGATAGGCATTTCAGATATACGTGTCGATAGGCATTTCAGATATAGGTGTCGATAGGCATTTCAGATATAGGTGTCGATAGGCATTTCAGATATAGGTGTCGATAGGCATTTCAGATATGGGTGTCGATAGGCATTTCAGATATAGGTGTCGATAGGCATTTCAGATATGTGTCGATAATAATTTCAGATATAGGTGCCGATAGGCATTTCAGATATAGTTGCCGATTGGCATTTTAAAAATAGGTGCCGATAGGCATTTCAGATATAGAAGCCGATAGGCATTTCAAATATAGGTGCCGATAGGCATTCCAGATATGGTTTCCGATAGGCATTTCAAATATAGGTGCTGATAGGCATTTCAGATGTAGTTTCCGATAGGCATTTCAAAAATAGGTGTCGATAGGCATTTCAGATATAGGTGTCGATAGGCATTTCAGATATAGGTGTCGATAGGCATTTCAGATATAGGTGTCGATAGGCATTTCAGATATAGGTGTCGATAGGCATTTCAGATATAGGTGTCGATAGGCATTTCAGATATAGGTGTCGATAAGCATTTCAGATATAGGTGTCGATAGGCATTTCAGATAAAGGTGCCGATAGGCATTTCAGATATAGTTGCCGATTGGCATTTTAAAAATAGGTGCCGATAGGCATTTCAGATTTAGAAGCCGATAGGCATTTCAAATATAGGTGCCGATGGGTATTCCAGATATGGTTGCCGATAGGCATTTCAAATATAGGTGCTGATAGGCATTTCAGATGTAGTTTTCGATAGGCATTTCAAAAATAGGTGTCGATAGGCATTTCAGATATAGGTGTCGATAGGCATTTCAGATATAAGTGTCGATAGGCATTTCAGATATAGGTGTCGATAGGCATTTCAGATATAGGTGTCGATAGGCAAATCAGATATAGGTGTCGATAGGCATTTCAGATATAGGTGTCAATAGGCATTTCAGATATAGGTGTCGATAGGCATTTCAGATATAGGTGTCGATAGGCATTTCAGATATAGGTGCCGATAGGCATTTCAGATATAGAAGCCGATAGGCATTTCAAATATAGGTGCCGATAGGCATTCCAGATATGGTTGCCGATAGGCATTTCAAATATAGGTGCTGATAGGCATTTCAGATGTAGTTTCCGATAGGCATTACAAAAATAGGTGTCGATAGGCATTTCAGATATAGGTGCCGATAGGCATTTCAGATATAGTTGCCGATTGGCATTTTAAAAATAGGTGCCGATAGGCATTTCAGATATAGAAGCCGATAGGCATTTCAAATATAGGTGCCGATAGGTATTCCAGATATGGTTGCCGATAGGCATTTCAAATATAGGTGCTGATAGGCATTTCAGATGTAGTTTCCGATAGGCATTACAAAAATAGGTGTCGATAGGCATTTCAGATATAGGTGTCGATAGGCATTTCAGATATAGGTGTCGATAGGCATTTCAGATATAGGTGTCGATAGGCATTTCAGATATAGGTGTCGATAGGCAAATCAGATATAGGTGTCGATAGGCATTTCAGATATAGGTGTCGATAGGCATTTCAGATATAGGTGTCGATAGGCATTTCAGATATAGGTGTCGATAGGCATTTCAGATATAGGTGCCGATAGGCATTTCAGATATAGTTGCCGATTGGCATTTCAAAAATAGGTGCCGATAGGCATTTCAGATATAGAAGCCGATAGGCATTTCAAATATAGGTGCCGATAGGCATTCCAGATATGGTTGCCGATAGTCATTTCAAATATAGGTGCTGATAGGCATTTCAGATGTAGTTTCCGATAGGCATTTCAAAAATAGGTGTCGATAGGCATTTCAGATATAGGTGTCGATAGGCATTTCAGATATAGGTGTCGATAGGCATTTCAGATATAGTTGTCGATAGGCATTTCAGATATAGGTGTCGATAGGCATTTCAGATATAGGTGTCGATAGGCATTTCAGATATAGGTGCCGATAGGCATTTCAGATATAGGTGTCGATAGGCATTTCAGATATAGGCGCCGATAGGCATTTCAGATATAGTTGCCGATTGGCATTTTAAAAATAGGTGCCGATAGGCATTTCAGATATAGAAGCCGATAGGCATTTCAAATATAGGTGCCGATAGGCATTCCAGATATGGTTGCCGATAGGCATTTCAAATATAGGTGCTGATAGGCATTTCAGATGTAGTTTCCGATAGGCATTTCAAAAATAGGTGTCGATAGGCATTTCAGTAATAGGTGTCGATAGGCATTTCAGATATAGGTGTCGATAGGCATTTTAGATATAGGTGTCGATAGGCATTTCAGATATAGGTGTCGATAGGCATTTCAGATATAGGTGTCGATAGGCATTTCAGATATAGGTGTCGATAGGCATTTCAGATATAGGTGTCGATAGGCATTTCAGATATAGGTGCCGATAGGCATTTCAGATATAGTTGCCGATTGGCATTTTAAAAATAGGTGCCGATAGGCATTTCAGATATAGAAGCCGATAGGCATTTCAAATATAGGTGCCGATAGGCATTTCAGATATGGTTGCCGATAGGCATTTCAAATATAGGTGCTGATAGGCATTTCAGATGTAGTTTCCGATAGGCATTTCAAAAAAAGGTGTCGATAGGCATTTCAGATATAGGTGTCGATAGGCATTTCAGATATAGGTGTCGATAGGCAATTTAGATATAGGTGTCGATAGGCATTTCAGATATAGGTGTCGATAGGCATTTCAGATATAGGTGTCGATAGGCATTTCAGATATGGGTGTCGATAGGCATTTCAGATATAGGTGTCGATAGGCATTTCAGATATAGGTGTCGATAGGCATTTCAGATATAGGTGCCGATAGGCATTTCAGATATAGTTGCCGATTGGCATTTTAAAAATAGGTGCCGATAGGCATTTCAGATATAGAAGCCGATAGGCATTTCAAATATAGGTGCCGATAGGCATTCCAGATATGGTTTCCGATAGGCATTTCAAATATAGGTGCTGATAGGCATTTCAGATGTAGTTTCCGATAGGCATTTCAAAAATAGGTGTCGATAGGCATTTCAGATATAGGTGTCGATAGGCATTTCAGATATAGGTGTCGATAGGCATTTCAGATATAGGTGTCGATAGGCATTTCAGATATAGGTGTCGATAGGCATTTCAGATATAGGTGTCGATAGGCATTTCAGATATAGGTGTCGATAGGCATTTCAGATATAGGTGTCGATAGGCATTTCAGATAAAGGTGCCGATAGGCATTTCAGATATAGTTGCCGATTGGCATTTTAAAAATAGGTGCCGATAGGCATTTCAGATATAGGTGTCGATAGGCATTTCAGATATGGGTGTCGATAGGCATTTCAGATATAGGTGTCGATAGGCATTTCAGATATAGGTGTCGATAGGCATTTCAGATATAGGTGCCGATAGGCATTTCAGATATAGTTGCCGATTGGCATTTTAAAAATAGGTGCCGATAGGCATTTCAGATATAGGTGCTGATAGGCATTTCAGATGTAGTTTCCGATAGGCATTTCAAAAAAAGGTGTCGATAGGCATTTCAGATATAGGTGTCGATAGGCATCTCAGATATAGGTGTCGATAGGCATTTCAGATATAGGTGTCGATAGGCATTTCAGATATAGGTGTCGATAGGCATTTCAGATATAGGTGTCGATAGGCATTTCAGATATGGGTGTCGATAGGCATTTCAGATATAGGTGTCGATAGGCATTTCAGATATAGGTGTCGATAAGCATTTCAGATATAGGTGCCGATAGGCATTTCAGATATAGTTGCCGATTGGCATTTTAAAAATAGGTGCCGATAGGCATTTCAGATATAGAAGCCGATAGGCATTTCAAATATAGGTGCCGATAGGCATTCCAGATATGGTTGCCGATAGGCATTTCAAATATAGGTGCTAATAGGCATTTCAGATGTAGTTTCCGATAGGCATTTCAAAAATAGGTGTCGATAGGCATTTCAGATATAGGTGTCGATAGGCATTACAGATATAGGTGTCGATAGGCATTTCAGATATAGGTGTCGATAGGCATTTCAGATATAGGTGTCTATAGGCATTTCAGATATAGGTGTCGATAGGCATTTCAGATATAGGTGTCGATAGGCATTTCAGATATAGGTGTCGATAAGCATTTCAGACATAGGTGTCGATAGGCATTTCAGATATAGGTGCCGATAGGCATTTCAGATATAGGTGCCGATAGGCATTTCAGATATAGAAGCCGATAGGCATTTCAAATATAGGTGCCGATAGGCATTCCAGATATGGTTGCCGATAGGCATTTCAAATATAGGTGCTGATAGGCATTTCAGATGTAGTTTCCGATAGGCATTACAAAAATAGGTGTCGATAGGCATTTCAGATATAGGTGTCGATAGGCATTTCAGATATAGGTGTCGATAGGCATTTCAGATATAGGTGTCGATAGGCATTTCAGATATAGGTGTCGATAGGCATTTCAGATATAGGTGTCGATAGGCATTTCAGATATAGGTGTCGATAGGCAAATCAGATATAGGTGTCGATAGGCATTTCAGGTATAGGTGTCGATAGGCATTTCAGATATAGGTGTCGATAGGCATTTCAGATATAGGTGTCGATAGGCATTTCAGATATAGGTGCCGATAGGCATTTCAGATATAGAAGCCGATGGGCATTTCAAATATAGGTGCCGATAGGCATTCCAGATATGGTTGCCGATAGGCATTTAAAATATAGGTGCTGATAGGCATTTCAGATGTAGTTTCCGATAGGCATTACAAAAATAGGTGTCGATAGGCATTTCAGATATAGGTGTCGATAGGCATTTCAGATATAGGTGTCGATAGGCATTTCAGATATTGGTGTCGATAGGCATTTCAGATATAGGTGTCGATAGGCATTTCAGATATAGGTGTCGATAGGCATTTCAGATATAGGTGTCGATAGGCATTTCAGATATAGGTGCCGATAAGCGTTTCAGATATAGTTGCCGATTGGCATTTTAAAAATAGGTGCCGATAGGCATTTCAGATATAGAAGCCGATAGGCATTTCAAATATAGGTGCCGATAGGCATTCCAGATATGGTTGCCGATAGGCATTTCAAATATAGGTGCTGATAAGCATTTCAGATGTAGTTTCCGATAGGCATTTCAAAAATAGGTGTCGATAGGCATTTCAGATATAGGTGTCGATAGGCATTTCAGATATAGGTGTCGATAGGCATTTCAAAAATAGGTGTCGATAGGCATTTCAGATATAGGTGTCGATAGGCATTTCAGATATAGGTGTCGATAGGCATTTCAGATATAGGTGTCGATAGGCATTTCAGATATAGGTGTCGATAGGCATTTCAGATATAGGTGTCGATAGGCATTTCAGATATAGGTGTCGATAGGCATTTCAGATATAGGTGTCGATAGGCATTTCAGATATAGGTGCCGATAGGCATTTCAGATATAGTTGCCGATTGGCATTTTAAAAATAGGTGCCGATAGGCATTTCAGATATAGAAGCCGATAGGCATTTCAAATAATGGTGCCGATAGGCATTCCAGATATGGTTGCCGATAGGCATTTCAAATATAAGTGCTGATAGGCATTTCAGATGTAGTTTCCGATAGGCATTTCAAAAATAGGTGTCGATAGGCATTTCAGATATAGGTGTCGATAGGCATTTCAGATATAGGTGTCGATGGGCATTTCAGATATAGGTGTCGATAGGCATTTCAGATATAGGTGTCGATAGGCATTTCAGATATAGGTGTCGATAGGCATTTCAGATATAGGTGTCGATAGGCATTTCAGATATAGGTGTCGATAGGCATTTCAGATATAGGTGCCGATAGGCATTTCAGATATAGGTGCCGATAGGCATTTCAGATATAGTTGCCGATAGGCATTTCAAATATAGGTGCTGATAGGCATTTCAGATGTAGTTTCCGATAGGCATTTCAAAAAAAGGTGTCGATAGGCATTTCAGATATAGGTGTCGATAGGCATTTCAGATATACGTGCCGATAGGCATTTCAGATATAGAAGCCGATAGGCATTTCAAATATGAGGTGCCGATAGGCATTCCAGATATGGTTGCCGATAGGCATTTCAAATATAGGTGCTGATAGGCATTTCAGATGTAGTTTCCGATAGGCATTTCAAAAATAGGTGTCGATAGGCATTTCAGATATAGGTGTCGATAGGCATTTCAGATATAGGTGTCGATAGGCACTTCAGATATAGGTGTCGATAGGCATTTCAGATATAGGTGTCGATAGGCATTTCAGATATAGGTGTCGATAGGCATTTCAGATATAGGTGTCGATAGGCATTTCAGATATAGGTGTCGATAGGCATTTCAGATATAGGTGTCGATAGGCATTTCAGATATAGGTGCCGATAGGCATTTCAGATATAGTTGCCGATTGGCATTTTAAAAATAGGTGCCGATAGGCATTTCAGATATAGAAGCCGATAGGCATTTCAAATATAGGTGCCGATAGGCATTCCAGATATGGTTGCCGATAGGCATTTCAAATGTAGGTGCTGATAGGCATTTCAGATGTAGTTTCCGATAGGCATTTCAAAAATAGGTGTCGATAGGCATTTCAGATATAGGTGTCGCTAGGCATTTCAGATATAGGTGTCGATAGGCATTTCAGATATAGGTGTCGATAGGCATTTCAGATATAGGTGTCGATAGGCATTTCAGATATAGGTGCCGATAGGCATTTCGAATATAGAAGCCGATAGGCATTTCAAATATAGGTGCCGATAGGCATTCCAGATATGGTTCCCGATAGGCATTTTAAATATAGGTGCTGATAGGCATTTCAGATGTAGTTTCCGATAGGCATTACAAAAATAGGTGTCGATAGGCATTTCAGATATAGGTGTCGATAGGCATTTCAGATATAGGTGTCGATAGGCATTTCAGATATAGGTGTCGATAGGCATTTCAGATATAGGTGTCGATAGGCAAATCAGATATAGGTGTCGATAGGCATTTCAGATATAGGTGTCGATAGGCATTTCAGATATAGGTGTCGATAGGCATTTCAGATATAGGTGTCGATAGGCATTTCAGATATAGGTGCCGATAGGCATTTCAGATATAGAAGCCGATAGGCATTTCAAATATAGGTGCCGATAGGCATTCCAGATATGGTTGCCGATAGGCATTTCAAATATAGGTGCTGATAGGCATTTCCGATGTAGTTTCCGATAGGCATTACAAAAATAGGTGTCGATAGGCATTTCAGATATAGGTGTCGATAGGCATTTCAGATATAGGTGTCGATAGGCATTTCAGATATAGGTGTCGATAGGCATTTCAGATATAGGTGCCGATAGGTATTTCAGATATAGTTGCCGATTGGCATTTTAAAAATAGGTGCCGATAGGCATTTCAGATATAGAAGCCGATAGGCATTTCAAATATAGGTGCCGATAGGTATTCCAGATACGGTTGCCGATAGGCATTTCAAATATAGGTGCTGATAGGCATTTCAGATGTAGTTTCCGATAGGCATTACAAAAATAGGTGTCGATAGGCATTTCAGATATAGGTGTCGATAGGCATTTCAGATATAGGTGTCGATAGGCATTTTAGATATAGTTGTCGATAGGCATTTCAGATATAGGTGTCGATAGGCATTTCAGATATAGGTGTCGATAGGCATTTCAGATATAGGTGTCGATAGGCATTTCAGATATTGGTGTCGATAGGCATTTCAGATATAGGCGCCGATAGGCATTTCAGATATAGTTGCCGATTGGCATTTCAAAAATAGGTGCCGATAGGCATTTCAGATATAGAAGCCGATAGGCATTTCAAATATAGGTGCCGATAGGCATTCCAGATATGGTTGCCGATAGGCATTTCAAATATAGGTGCTGATAGGCATTTCAGATGTAGTTTCCGATAGGCATTTCAAAAATAGGTGTCGATAGGCATTTCAGTAATAGGTGTCGATAGGCATTTCAGATATAGGTGTCGATAGGCATTTTAGATATAGGTGTCGATAGGCATTTCAGATATAGGTGTCGATAGGCATTTCAGATATAGGTGTCGATAGGCATTTCAGATATAGGTGTCGATAGGCATTTCAGATATAGGTGTCGATAGGCATTTCAGATATAGGTGCCGATAGGCATTTCAGATATAGTTGCCGATTGGCATTTTAAAAATAGGTGCCGATAGGCATTTCAGATATAGAAGCCGATAGGCATTTCAAATATAGGTGCCGATAGGCATTTCAGATATGGTTGCCGATAGGCATTTCAAATATAGGTGCTGATAGGCATTTCAGATGTAGTTTCCGATAGGCATTTCAAAAAAAGGTGTCGATAGGCATTTCAGATATAGGTGTCGATAGGCATTTCAGATATACGTGTCGATAGGCATTTCAGATATAGGTGTCGATAGGCATTTCAGATATAGGTGTCGATAGGCATTTCAGATATAGGTGTCGATAGGCATTTCAGATATGGGTGTCGATAGGCATTTCAGATATAGGTGTCGATAGGCATTTCAGATATAGGTGTCGATAGGCATTTCAGATATAGGTGCCGATAGGCATTTCAGATATAGTTGCCGATTGGCATTTTAAAAATAGGTGCCGATAGGCATTTCAGATATAGAAGCCGATAGGCATTTCAGATATAGGTGCAGATAGGCATTCCAGATATGGTTTCCGATAGGCATTTCAAATATAGGTGCTGATAGGCATTTCAGATGTAGTTTCCGATAGGCATTTCAAAAATAGGTGTCGATAGGCATTTCAGATATAGGTGTCGATAGGCATTTCAGATATAGGTGTCGATAGGCATTTCAGATATAGGTGTCGATAGGCATTTTAGATATAGGTGTCGATAGGCATTTCAGATATAGGTGTCGAAAGGCATTTCAGATATAGGTGTCGATAGGCATTTCAGATATAGGTGTCGATAGGCATTTCAGATAAAGGTGCCGATAGGCATTTCAGATATAGTTGCCGATTGGCATTTTAAAAATAGGTGCCGATAGGCATTTCAGATATAGAAGCCGATAGGCATTTCAAATATAGGTGCCGATGGGCATTCCAGATATGGTTGCCGATAGGCATTTCAAATATAGGTGCTGATAGGCATTTCAGATGTAGTTTTCGATAGGCATTTCAAAAATAGGTGTCGATAGGCATTTCAGATATAGGTGTCGATAGGCATTTCAGATATAAGTGTCGATAGGCATTTCAGATATAGGTGTCGATAGGCATTTCAGATATAGGTGTCGATAGGCAAATCAGATATAGGTGTCGATAGGCATTTCAGATATAGGTGTCAATAGGCATTTCAGATATAGGTGTCGATAGGCATTTCAGATATAGGTGTCGATAGGCATTTCAGATATAGGTGCCGATAGGCATTTCAGATATAGAAGCCGATAGGCATTTCAAATATAGGTGCCGATAGGCATTCCAGATATGGTTGCCGATAGGCATTTCAAATATAGGTGCTGATAGGCATTTCAGATGTAGTTTCCGATAGGCATTACAAAAATAGGTGTCGATAGGCATTTCAGATATAGGTGTCGATAGGCATTTCAGATATAGGTGTCGATAGGCATTTCAGATATAGGTGTCGATAGGCATTTCAGATATAGGTGCCGATAGGCATTTCAGATATAGTTGCCGATTGGCATTTTAAAAATAGGTGCCGATAGGCATTTCAGATATAGAAGCCGATAGGCATTTCAAATATAGGTGCCGATAGGTATTCCAGATATGGTTGCCGATAGGCATTTCAAATATAGGTGCTGATAGGCATTTCAGATGTAGTTTCCGATAGGCATTACAAAAATAGGTGTCGATAGGCATTTCAGATATAGGTGTCGATAGGCATTTCAGATATAGGTGTCGATAGGCATTTCAGATATAGGTGTCGATAGGCATTTCAGATATAGGTGTCGATAGGCAAATCAGATATAGGTGTCGATAGGCATTTCAGTTATAGGTGTCGATAGGCATTTCAGATATAGGTGTCGATAGGCATTTCAGATATAGGTGTCGATAGGCATTTCAGATATAGGTGCCGATAGGCATTTCAGATATAGTTGCCGATTGGCATTTTAAAAATAGGTGCCGATAGGCATTTCAGATATAGAAGCCGATAGGCATTTCAAATATAGGTGCCGATAGGCATTCCAGATATGGTTGCCGATAGTCATTTCAAATATAGGTGCTGATAGGCATTTCAGATGTAGTTTCCGATAGGCATTTCAAAAATAGGTGTCGATAGGCATTTCAGATATAGGTGTCGATAGGCATTTCAGATATAGGTGTCGATAGGCATTTCAGATATAGTTGTCGATAGGCATTTCAGATATAGTTGTCGATAGGCATTTCAGATATAGGTGTCGATAGGCATTTCAGATATAGGTGCCGATAGGCATTTCAGATATAGGTGTCGATAGGCATTTCAGATATAGGCGCCGATAGGCATTTCAGTTATAGTTGCCGATTGGCATTTTAAAAATAGGTGCCGATAGGCATTTCAGATATAGAAGCCGATAGGCATTTCAAATATAGGTGCCGATAGGCATTCCAGATATGGTTGCCGATAGGCATTTCAAATATAGGTGCTGATAGGCATTTCAGATGTAGTTTCCGATAGGCATTACAAAAATAGGTGTCGATAGGCATTTCAGTAATAGGTGTCGATAGGCATTTCAGATATAGGTGTCGATAGGCATTTTAGATATAGGTGTCGATAGGCATTTCAGATATAGGTGTCGATAGGCATTTCAGATATAGGTGTCGATAGGCATTTCAGATATAGGTGTCGATAGGCATTTCAGATATAGGTGTCGATAGGCATTTCAGATATAGGTGCCGATAGGCATTTCAGATATAGTTGCCGATTGGCATTTTAAAAATAGGTGCCGATAGGCATTTCAGATATAGAAGCCGATAGGCATTTCAAATATAGGTGCCGATAGGCATTTCAGATATGGTTGCCGATAGGCATTTCAAATATAGGTGCTGATAGGCATTTCAGATGTAGTTTCCGATAGGCATTTCAAAAAAAGGTGTCGATAGGCATTTCAGATATAGGTGTCGATAGGCATTTCAGATATAGGTGTCGATAGGCATTTCAGATATAGGTGTCGATAGGCATTTCAGATATAGGTGTCGATAGGCATTTCAGATATAGGTGTCGATAGGCATTTCAGATATGAGTGTCGATAGGCATTTCAGATATAGGTGTCGATAGGCATTTCAGATATAGGTGTCGATAGGCATTTCAGATATAGGTGCCGATAGGCATTTCAGATATAGTTGCCGATTGGCATTTTAAAAATAGGTGCCGATAGGCATTTCAGATATAGAAGCCGATAGGCATTTCAAATATAGGTGCCGATAGGCATTCCAGATATGGTTTCCGATAGGCATTTCAAATATAGGTGCTGATAGGCATTTCAGATGTAGTTTCCGATAGGCATTTCAAAAATAGGTGTCGATAGGCATTTCAGATATAGGTGTCGATAGGCATTTCAGATATAGGTGTCGATAGGCATTTCAGATATAGGTGTCGATAGGCATTTCAGATATAGGTGTCGATAGGCATTTCAGATATAGGTGTCGATAGGCATTTCAGATATAGGTGTCGATAGGCATTTCAGATATAGGTGTCGATAGGCATTTCAGATAAAGGTGCCGATAGGCATTTCAGATATAGTTGCCGATTGGCATTTTAAAAATAGGTGCCGATAGGCATTTCAGATATAGAAGCCGATAGGCATTTCAAATATAGGTGCCGATGGGCATGCCAGATATGGTTGCCGATAGGCATTTCAAATATAGGTGCTGATAGGCATTTCAGATGTGGTTTTCGATAGGCATTTCAAAAATAGGTGTCGATAGGCATTTCAGATATAGGTGTCGATAGGCATTTCAGATATAGGTGTCGATAGGCTTTTCAGATATAGGTGTCGATAGGCATTTCAGATATAGGTGTCGATAGGCATTTCAGATATAGGTGTCGATAGGCATTTCAGATATAGGTGTCGATAGGCATTTCAGATATAGGTGTCGATAGGCTTTTCAGATATAGGTGTCGATAGGCATTTCAGATATAGGTGCCGATAGGCATTTCAGATATAGTTGCCGATTGGCATTTTAAAAATAGGTGCCGATAGGCATTTCAGATATAGAAGCCGATAGGCATATCAAATATAGGTGCCGATAGGCATTCCAGATATGGTTGCCGATAGGCATTTCAAATATAGGTGCTGATAGGCATTTCAGATGTAGTTTCCGATAGGCATTTCAAAAATAGGTGTCGATAGGCATTTCAGATATAGGTGTCGATAGGCATTTCAGATATAGGTGTCGATAGGCACTTCAGATATAGGTGTCGATAGGCATTTCAGATATAGGTGTCGATAGGCATTTCAGATATAGGTGTCGATAGGCATTTCAGATATAGGTGTCGATAGGCATTTCAGATATAGGTGTCGATAGGCATTTCAGATATAGGTGTCGATAGGCATTTCAGATATAGGTGCCGATAGGCATTTCAGATATAGTTGCCGATTGGCATTTTAAAAATAGGTGCCGATAGGCATTTCAGATATAGAAGCCGATAGGCATTTCAAATATAGGTGCCGATAGGCATTCCAGATATGGTTGCCGATAGGCATTTCAAATATAGGTGCTGATAGGCATTTCAGATGTAGTTTCCGATAGGCATTTCAAAAATAGGTGTCGATAGGCATTTCAGATATAGGTGTCGATAGGCATTTCAGATATAGGTGTCGATAGGCACTTCAGATATAGGTGTCGATAGGCATTTCAGATATAGGTGTCGATAGGCATTTCAGATATAGGTGTCGATAGGCATTTCAGATATAGGTGTCGATAGGCATTTCAGATATAGGTGTCGATAGGCATTTCAGATATAGGTGTCGATAGGCATTTCAGATATAGGTGTCGATAGGCATTTCAGATATAGGTGTCGATAGGCATTTCAGATGTAGGTGTCGATAGGCATTTCAGATATAGGTGTCGATAGGCATTTCAGATATAGGTGCCGATAGGCATTTCGAATATAGAAGCCGATAGGCATTTCAAATATAGGTGCCGATAGGCATTCCAGATATGGTTGCCGATAGGCATTTTAAATATAGGTGCTGATAGGCATTTCAGATGTAGTTTCCGATAGGCATTACAAAAATAGGTGTCGATAGGCATTTCAGATATAGGTGTCAATAGGCATTTCAGATATAGGTGTCGATAGGCATTTCAGATATAGGTGTCGATAGGCATTTCAGATATAGGTGTCGATAGGCAAATCAGATATAGGTGTCGATAGGCGTTTCAGATATAGGTGTCGATAGGCATTTCAGATATAGGTGTCGATAGGCATTTCAGATATAGGTGTCGATAGGCATTTCAGATAATGGTGCCGATAGGCATTTCAGATATAGAAGCCGATAGGCATTTCAAATATAGGTGCCGATAGGCATTCCAGATATGGTTGCCGATAGGCATTTCAAATATATGTGCTGATAGGTATTTCAGATGTAGTTTCCGATAGGCATTACAAAAATAGGTGTCGATAGGCATTTCAGATATAGGTGTCGATAGGCATTTCAGATATAGGTGTCGATAGGCATTTCAGATATAGGTGTCGATAGGCATTTCAGATATAGGTGCCGATAGGCATTTCAGATATAGTTGCCGATTGGCATTTTAAAAATAGGTGCCGATAGGCATTTCAGATATAGAAGCCGATAGGCATTTCAAATATAGGTGGCGATAGGTATTCCAGATACGGTTGCCGATAGGCATTTCAAATATAGATGCTGATAGGCATTTCAGATGTAGTTTCCGATAGGCATTACAAAAATAGGTGTCGATAGGCATTTCAGATATAGGTGTCGATAGGCATTTCAGATATAGGTGTCGATAGGCATTTCAGATATAGGTGTCGATAGGCATTTCAGACATAGGTGTCGATAGGCAAATCAGATATAGGTGTCGATAGGCATTTCAGATATAGGTGTCGATAGGCATTTCAGATATAGGTGTCGATAGGCATTTCAGATATAGGTGTCGATAGGCATTTCAGATATAGGTGCCGATAGGCATTTCAGATATAGTTGCCGATTGGCATTTTAAAAATAGGTGCCGATAGGCATTTCAGATATAGAAGCCGATAGGCATATCAAATATAGGTGCCGATAGGCATTCCAGATATGGTTGCCGATAGGCATTTCAAATATAGGTGCTGATAGGCATTTCAGATGTAGTTTCCGATAGGCATTTCAAAAATAGGTGTCGATAGGCATTTCAGATATAGGTGTCGATAGGCATTTCAGATATAGGTGTCGATAGGCATTTCAGATATAGGTGTCGATAGGCATTTCAGATATAGGTGTCGATAGGCATTTCAGATATAGGTGTCGATAGGCATTTCAGATATAGGTGTTGATAGGCATTTCAGATATAAGTGTCGATAGGCATTTCAGATATAGGATCCGATAGGCATTTCAGATATAGTTGCCGATTGGCATTTTAAAAATAGCTGCCGATAGGCATTTCAGATATAGAAGCCGATAGGCATTTCAAATATGAGGTGCCGATAGGCATTCCAGATATGTTTGCCGATAGGCATTTCAAATATGGGTGCTGATAGGCATTTCAGATGTAGTTTCCGATAGGCATTTCAAAAATAGGTGTCGATAGGCATTTCAGATATAGGTGTCGATAGGCATTTCAGATAAAGGTGTCGATAGGCACTTCAGATATAGGTGTCGATAGGCATTTCAGATATAGGTGTCGATAGGCATTTCAGATATAGGTGTCGATAGGCATTTCAGATATAGGTGTCGATAGGCATTTCAGATATAGGTGTCGATAGGCATTTCAGATATAGGTGTCGATAGGCATTTCAGATATAGGTGCCGATAGGCATTTCAGATATAGTTGCCGATTGGCATTTTAAAAATAGGTGCCGATAGGCATTTCAGATAACTAAGCCGATAGGCATTTCAAATATAGGTGCCGATAGGCATTCCAGATATGGTTGCCGATAGGCATTTCAAATATAGGTGCTGATAGGCATTTCAGATGTAGTTTCCGATAGGCATTTCAAAAATAGGTGTCGATAGGCATTTCAGATATAGGTGTCGATAGGCATTTCAGATATAGGTGCCGATAGGCATTTCGAATATAGAAGCCGATAGGCATTTCAAATATAGGTGCCGATAGGTATTCCAGATACGGTTGCCGATAGGCATTTCAAATATAGATGCTGATAGGCATTTCAGATGTAGTTTCCGATAGGCATTACAAAAATAGGTGTCGATAGGCATTTCAGATATAGGTGTCGATAGGCATTTCAGATATAGGTGTCGATAGGCATTTCAGATATAGGTGTCGATAGGCATTTCAGATATAGGTGTCGATAGGCAAATCAGATATAGGTGTCGATAGGCATTTCAGATATAGGTGTCGATAGGCATTTCAGATATAGGTGTCGATAGGCATTTTAGATATAGGTGTCGATAGGCATTTCAGATATAGGTGCCGATAGGCATTTCAGATATAGTTGCCGATTGGCATTTTAAAAATAGGTGCCGATAGGCATTTCAGATATAGAAGCCGATAGGCATTTCAAATATAGGTGCCGATAGGCATTCCAGATATGGTTGCCGATAGTCATTTCAAATATAGGTGCTGATAGGCATTTCAGATGTAGTTTCCGATAGGCATTTCAAAAATAGGTGTCGATAGGCATTTCAGATATAGGCGTCGATAGGCATTTCAGATATAGGTGTCGATAGGCATTTCAGATATAGTTGTCGATAGGCATTTCAGATATAGGTGTCGATAGGCATTTCAGATATAGGTGTCGATAGGCATTTCAGATATAGGTGTCGATAGGCATTTCAGATATAGGTGTCGATAGGCATTTCAGATATAGGCGCCGATAGGCATTTCAGATATAGTTGCCGATTGGCATTTCAAAAATAGGTGCCGATAGGCATTTCAGATATAGAAGCCGATAGGCATTTCAAATATAGGTGCCGATAGGCTTTCCAGATATGGTTGCCGATAGGCATTTCAAATATAGGTGCTGATAGGCATTTCAGATGTAGTTTCCGATAGGCATTTCAAAAATAGGTGTCGATAGGCATTTCAGTAATAGGTGTCGATAGGCTTTTCAGATATAGGTGTCGATAGGCATTTTAGATATAGGTGTCGATAGGCATTTCAGATATAGGTGTCGATAGGCATTTCAGATATAGGTGTCGATAGGCATTTCAGATATAGGTGTCGATAGGCATTTCAGATATAGGTGTCGATAGGCATTTCAGATATAGGTGCCGATAGGCATTTCAGATATAGTTGCCGATTGGCATTTTAAAAATAGGTGCCGATAGGCATTTCAGATATAGAAGCCGATAGGCATTTCAAATATAGGTGCCGATAGGCATTTCAGATATGGTTGCCGATAGGCATTTCAAATATAGGTGCTGATAGGCATTTCAGATGTAGTTTCCGATAGGCATTTCAAAAAAAGGTGTCGATAGGTATTTCAGATATAGGTGTCGATAGGCATTTCAGATATAGGTGTCGATAGGCATTTCAGATATAGGTGTCGATAGGCATTTCAGATATAGGTGTCAATAGGCATTTCAGATATAGGTGTCGATAGGCATTTCAGATATGGGTGTCGATAGGCATTTCAGATATAGGTGTCGATAGGCATTTCAGATATAGGTGTCGATAGGCATTTCAGATATAGGTGCCGATAGGCATTTCAGATATAGTTGCCGATTGGCATTTTAAAAATAGGTGCCGATAGGCATTTCAGATATAGAAGCCGATAGGCATTTCAAATATAGGTGCCGATAGGCATTCCAGATATGGTTTCCGATAGGCATTTCAAATATAGGTGCTGATAGGCATTTCAGATGTAGTTTCCGATAGGCATTTCAAAAATAGGTGTCGATAGGCATTTCAGATATAGGTGTCGATAGGCATTTCAGATATAGGTGTCGATAGGCATTTCAGATATAGGTGTCGATAGGCATTTCAGATATAGGTGTCGATAGGCATTTCAGATATAGGTGTCGATAGGCATTTCAGATATAGGTGTCGATAGGCATTTCAGATATAGGTGTCGATAGGCATTTCAGATAAAGGTGCCGATAGGCATTTCAGATATAGTTGCCGATTGGCATTTTAAAAATAGGTGCCGATAGGCATTTCAGATATAGAAGCCGATAGGCATTTCAAATATAGGTGCCGATGGGCATTCCAGATATGGTTGCCGATAGGCATTTCAAATATAGGTGCTGATAGGCATTTCAGATGTAGTTTTCGATAGGCATTTCAAAAATAGGTGTCGATAGGCATTTCAGATATAGGTGTCGATAGGCATTTCAGATATAGGTGTCGATAGGCATTTCAGATATAGGTGTCGATAGGCATTTCAGATATAGGTGTCGATAGGCATTTCAGATATAGGTGTCGATAGGCATTTCAGATATGGGTGTCGATAGGCATTTCAGATATAGGTGCCGATAGGCATTTCGAATATAGAAGCCGATAGGCATTTCAAATATAGGTGCCGATAGGCATTCCAGATATGGTTGCCGATAGGCATTTTAAATATAGGTGCTGATAGGCATTTCAGATGTAGTTTCCGATAGGCATTACAAAAATAGGTGTCGATAGGCATTTCAGATATAGGTGTCGATAGGCATTTCAGATATAGGTGTCGATAGGCATTTCAGATATAGGTGTCGATAGGCATTTCAGATATAGGTGTCGATAGGCAAATCAGATATAGGTGTCGATAGGCATTTCAGATATAGGTGTCGATAGGCATTTCAGATATAGGCGTCGATAGGCATTTCAGATATAGGTGTCGATAGGCATTTCAGATATAGGTGCCGATAGTCATTTCAGATATAGAAGCCGATAGGCATTTCAAATATAGGTGCCGATAGGCATTCCAGATATGGTTGCCGATAGGCATTTCAAATATAGGTGCTGATAGGCATTTCAGATGTAGTTTCCGATAGGCATTACAAAAATAGGTGTCGATAGGCATTTCAGTTATAGGTGTCGATAGGCATTTCAGATATAGGTGTCGATAGGCATTTCAGATATAGGTGTCGATAGGCATTTCAGATATAGGTGCCGATAGGCATTTCAGATATAGTTGCCGATTGGCATTTTAAAAATAGGTGCCGATAGGCATTTCAGATATAGAAGCCGATAGGCATTTCAAATATAGGTGCCGATAGGTATTCCAGATACGGTTGCCGATAGGCATTTCAAATATAGATGCTGATAGGCATTTCAGATGTAGTTTCCGATAGGCATTACAAAAATAGGTGTCGATAGGCATTTCAGATATAGGTGTCGATAGGCATTTCAGATATAGGTGTCGATAGGCATTTCAGATATAGGTGTCGATAGGCATTTCAGATATAGGTGTCGATAGGCAAATCAGATATAGGTGTCGATAGGCATTTCAGATATAGGTGTCGATAGGCATTTCAGATATAGGTGTCGATAGGCATTTTAGATATAGGTGTCGATAGGCATTTCAGATATAGGTGCCGATAGGCATTTCAGATATAGTTGCCGATTGGCATTTTAAAAATAGGTGCCGATAGGCATTTCAGATATAGAAGCCGATAGGCATTTCAAATATAGGTGCCGATAGGCATTCCAGATATGGTTGCCGATAGTCATTTCAAATATAGGTGCTGATAGGCATTTCAGATGTAGTTTCCGATAGGCATTTCAAAAATAGGTGTCGATAGGCATTTCAGATATAGGTGTCGATAGGCATTTCAGATATAGGTGTCGATAGGCATTTCAGATATAGTTGTCGATAGGCATTTCAGATATAGGTGTCGATAGGCATTTCAGATATAGGTGTCGATAGGCATTTCAGACATAGGTGTCGATAGGCATTTCAGATATAGGTGTCGATAGGCATTTCAGATATAGGCGCCGATAGGCATTTCAGATATAGTTGCCGATTGGCATTTCAAAAATAGGTGCCGATAGGCATTTCAGATATAGAAGCCGATAGGCATTTCAAATATAGGTGCCGATAGGCTTTCCAGATATGGTTGCCGATAGGCATTTCAAATATAGGTGCTGATAGGCATTTCAGATGTAGTTTCCGATAGGCATTTCAAAAATAGGTGTCGATAGGCATTTCAGTAATAGGTGTCGATAGGCATTTCAGATATAGGTGTCGATAGGCATTTTAGATATAGGTGTCGATAGGCATTTCAGATATAGGTGTCGATAGGCATTTCAGATATAGGTGTCGATAGGCATTTCAGATATAGGTGTCGATAGGCATTTCAGATATAGGTGTCGATAGGCATTTCAGATATAGGTGCCGATAGGCATTTCAGATATAGTTGCCGATTGGCATTTTAAAAATAGGTGCCGATAGGCATTTCAGATATAGAAGCCGATAGGCATTTCAAATATAGGTGCCGATAGGCATTTCAGATATGGTTGCCGATAGGCATTTCAAATATAGGTGCTGATAGGCATTTCAGATGTAGTTTCCGATAGGCATTTCAAAAAAAGGTGTCGATAGGCATTTCAGATATAGGTGTCGATAGGCATTTCAGATATAGGTGTCGATAGGCATTTCAGATATAGGTGTCGATAGGCATTTCAGATATAGGTGTCGATAGGCATTTCAGATATAGGTGTCGATAGGCATTTAAGATATGGGTGTCGATAGGCATTTCAGATATAGGTGTCGATAGGCATTTCAGATATAGGTGTCGATAGGCATTTCAGATATAGATGCCGATAGGCATTTTAGATATAGTTGCCGATTGGCATTTTAAAAATAGGTGCCGATAGGCATTTCAGATATAGAAGCCGATAGGCATTTCAAATATAGGTGCCGATAGGCATTCCAGATATGGTTTCCGATAGGCATTTCAAATATAGGTGCTGATAGGCATTTCAGATGTAGTTTCCGATAGGCATTTCAAAAATAGGTGTCGATAGGCATTTCAGATATAGGTGTCGATAGGCATTTCAGATATAGGTGTCGATAGGCATTTCAGATATAGGTGTCGATAGGCATTTCAGATATAGGTGTCGATAGGCATTTCAGATATAGGTGTCGATAGGCATTTCAGATATAGGTGTCGATAGGCATTTCAGATATAGGTGTCGATAGGCATTTCAGATAAAGGTGCCGATAGGCATTTCAGATATAGTTGCCGATTGGCATTTTAAAAATAGGTGCCGATAGGCATTTCAGATATAGAAGCCGATAGGCATTTCAAATATAGGTGCCGATGGGCATTCCAGATATGGTTGCCGATAGGCATTTCAAATATAGGTGCTGATAGGCATTTCAGATGTAGTTTTCGATAGGCATTTCAAAAATAGGTGTCGATAGGCATTTCAGATATAGGTGTCGATAGGCATTTCAGATATAGGTGTCGATAGGCATTTCAGATATAGGTGTCGATAGGCATTTCAGATATATGTGTCGATAGGCATTTCAGATATAGGTGTCGATAGGCATATCAGATATAGGTGTCGATAGGCATTTCAGATATAGAAGCCGATAGGCATTTCAAATATAGGTGCCGATAGGCATTCCAGATATGGTTGCCGATAGGCATTTCAAATATAGGTGCTGATAGGCATTTCAGATGTAGTTTCCGATAGGCATTTCAAAAATAGGTGTCGATAGGCATTTCAGATATAGGTGTCGATAGGCATTTCAGATATAGGTGTCGATAGGCATTTCAGATATAGGTGTCGATAGGCATTTCAGATATAGGTGTCGATAGGCATTTCAGATATAGGTGTCGATAGGCATTTCAGATATAGGTGTCGATAGGCATTTCAGATATACGTGTCGATAGGCATTTCAGATATAGGTGCCGATAGGCATTTCAGATATAGTTGCCGATTGGCATTTTAAAAATAGGTGCCGATAGGCATTTCAGATATAGAAGCCGATAGGCATTTCAAATATAGGTGCCGATAGGCATTCCAGATATGGTTGCCGATAGGCATTTCAAATATAGGTGCTGATAGGCATTTCAGATGTAGTTTCCGATAGGCATTTCAAAAATAGGTGTCGATAGGCATTTCAGATATAGGTGTCGATAGGCATTTCAGATATAGGTGTCGATAGGCATTTCAGATATAGGTGTCGATAGGCATTTCAGATATAGGTGTCGATAGGCATTTCAGATATAGGTGTCGATAGGCATTTCAGATATAGGTGTCGATAGGCATTTCAGATATAGGTGTCGATAGGCATTTCAGATATAGGTGTCGATAGGCATTTCAGATATAGGTGTCGATAGGCATTTCAGATATAGGTGTCGATAGGCATTTCAGATATAGGTGCCGATAGGTATTTCAGATAAAGTTGCCGATTGGCATTTTAAAAATAGGTGCCGATAGGCATTTCAGATATAGAAGCCGATAGGCATTTCAAATATAGGTGCCGATAGGCATTCCAGATATGGTTGCCGATAGGCATTTCAAATATAGGTGCTGATAGGCATTTCAGATGTAGTTTCCGATAGGCATTTCAAAAATAGGTGTCGATAGGCATTTCAGATATAGGTGTCGATAGGCATTTCAGATATAGGTGTCGATAGGCATTTCAGATATAGGTGCCGATAGGCATTTCAGATATAGTTGCCGATTGGCATTTTAAAAATAGGTGCCGATAGGCATTTCAGATATAGAAGCCGATAGGCATTTCAAATATAGGTGCCGATAGGCATTCCAGATATGGTTGCCGATAGGCATTTCAAATATAGGTGCTGATAGGCATTTCAGATGTAGTTTCCGATAGGCATTTCAAAAATAGGTGTCGATAGGCATTTCAGATATAGGTGTCGATAGGCATTTCAGATATAGGTGTCGATAGGCATTTCAGATATAGGTGTCGATAGGCATTTCAGATATAGGTGTCGATAGGCATTTCAGATATAGGTGTCGATAGGCATTTCAGATATAGGTGTCGATAGACATTTCAGATATGGGTGTCGATAGGCATTTCAGATATAGGTGCCGATAGGCATTTCAGATATAGTTGCCGATTGGCATTTTAAAAATAGGTGCCGATAGGCATTTCAGATATAGAAGCCGATAGGCATTTCAAATATAGGTGCCGATAAGCATTCCAGATATGGTTGCCGATAGGCATTTCAAATATAGGTGCTGATAGGCATTTCAGATGTAGTTTCCGATAGGCATTTCAAAAATAGGTGTCGATAGGCATTTCAGATATAGGTGTCGATAGGCCTTTCAGATATAGGTGTCGATAGGCATTTCAGATATAGGTGTCGATAGGCATTTCAGATATAGGTGTCGATAGGCATTTCAGATATAGGTGTCGATAGGCATTTCAGATATAGGTGTCGATAGGCATTTCAGATATAGGTGTCGATAGGCATTTCAGATATAGGTGCCGATAGGCATTTCAGATATAGTTGCCGATTGGCAATTTAAAAATAGGTGCCGATAGGCATTTCAGATATAGAAGCCGATAGGCATTTCAAATATAGGTGCCGATGGGCATTCCAGATATGGTTGCCGATAGGCATTTCAAATATAGGTGCTGATAGGCATTTCAGATGTAGTTTTCGATAGGCATTTCAAAAATAGGTGTCGATAGACATTTCAGATATAGGTGTCGATAGGCATTTCAGATATAGGTGTCGATAGGCATTTCAGATATAGGTGTCGATAGGCATTTCAGATATAGGTGTCGATAGGCAAATCAGATATAGGTGTCGATAGGCATTTCAGATATAGGTGTCGATAGGCATTTCAGATATAGGTGTCGATAGGCATTTCAGATATAGGTGTCGATAGGCATTTCAGATATAGGTGCCGATAGGCATTTCAGATATAGAAGCCGATAGGCATTTCAAATATAGGTGCCGATAGGCATTCCAGATATGGTTGCCGATAGGCATTTCAAATATAGGTGCTGATAGGCATTTCAGATGTAGTTTCCGATAGGCATTACAAAAATAGGTGTCGATAGGCATTTCAGATATAGGTGCCGATAGGCATTTCAGATATAGGTGTCGATAGGCATTTCAGATATAGGTGTCGATAGGCATTTCAGATATAGGTGCCGATAGGCATTTCAGATATAGTTGCCGATTGGCATTTTAAAAATAGGTGCCGATAGGCATTTCAGATATAGAAGCCGATAGGCATTTCAAATATAGGTGCCGATAGGCATTCCAGATATGGTTGCCGATAGTCATTTCAAATATAGGTGCTGATAGGCATTTCAGATGTAGTTTCCGATAGGCATTTCAAAAATAGGTGTCGATAGGCATTTCAGATATAGGTGTCGATAGGCATTTCAGTTATAGGTGTCGATAGGCATTTCAGATATAGTTGTCGATAGGCATTTCAGATATAGGTGTCGAGAGGCATTTCAGATATAGGTGTCGATAGGCATTTCAGATATAGGTGTTGATAGGCATTTCAGATATAGGTGTCGATAGGCATTTCAGATATAGGCGCCGATAGGCATTTCAGATATAGTTGCCGATTGGCATTTTAAAAATAGGTGCCGATAGGCATTTCAGATATAGAAGCCGATAGGCATTTCAAATATAGGTGCCGATAGGCATTCCAGATATGGTTTCCGATAGGCATTTCAAATATAGGTGCTGATAGGCATTTCAGATGTAGTTTCCGATAGGCATTTCAAAAATAGGTGTCGATAGGCATTTCAGATATAGGTGTCGATAGGCATTTCAGATATAGGTGTCGATAGGCATTTCAGAAATAGGTGTCGATAGGCATTTCAGATATAGGTGTCGATAGGCATTTCAGATAAAGGTGCCGATAGGCATTTCAGATATAGTTGCCGATTGGCATTTTAAAAATAGGTGCCGATAGGCATTTCAGATATAGAAGCCGATAGGCATTTCAAATATAGGTGCCGATGGGCATTCCAGATATGGTTGCGGATAGGCATTTCAAATATAGGTGCTGATAGGCATTTCAGATGTAGTTTTCGATAGGCATTTCAAAAATAGGTGTCGATAGGCATTTCAGATATAGGTGTCGATAGGCATTTCAGATATAGGTGTCGATAGGCATTTCAGATATAGGTGTCGTTAGGCATTTCAGATATAGGTGTCGATAGGCATTTCAGATATAGGTGTCGATAGGCATTTCAGATATAGGTGTCGATAGGCATTTCAGATATAGGTGTCGATAGGCATTTTAGATATAGGTGTCGATAGGCATTTCAGATATAGGTGCCGATAGGCATTTCAGATATAGTTGCCGATTGGCATTTTAAAAATAGGTGCCGATAGGCATTTCAGATATAGAAGCCGATAGGCATTTCAAATATAGGTGCCGATAGGCATTCCAGATATGGTTGCCGATAGGCATTTCAAATATAGGTGCTGATAGGCATTTCAGATGTAATTTCCGATAGGCATTTCAAAAATAGGTGTCGATAGGCATTTCAGCTATAGGTGTCGATAGGCATTTCAGATATAGGTGTCGATAGGCATTTCAGATATAGGTGTCGATAGGCATTTCAGATATAGGTGTCGATAGGCATTTCAGATATAGGTGTCGATAGGCATTTCAGATATAGGTGTCGATAGGCATTTCAGATATAAGTGTCGATAGGCATTTCAGATATAGGATCCGATAGGCATTTCAGATATAGTTGCCGATTGGCATTTTAAAAATAGGTGCCGATAGGCATTTCAGATATAGAAGCTGATAGGCATTTCAAATATAGTTGCCGATAGGCATTCCAGATATGGTTGCGGATAGGCATTTCAAATATAGGTGCTGATAGGCATTTCAGATGTAGTTTCCGATAGGCATTTCAAAAATAGGTTTCGATAGGCATTTCAGATATAGGTGTCGATAGGCATTTCAGATATAGGTGTCGATAGGCATTTCAGATATAGGTGTCGATAGGCATTTCAGATATAGGTGTCGATAGGCATTTCAGATATAGGTGTCGATATGCATATCAGATATAGGTGTCGATAGGCATTTTAGATATAGGTGTCGATAGGCATTTCAGATATAGGTGCCGATAGGTATTTCAGATAAAGTTGCCGATTGGCATTTTAAAAATAGGTGCCGATAGGCATTTCAGATATAGAAGCCGATAGGCATTTCAAATATAGGTGCCGATAGGCATTCCAGATATGGTTGCCGATAGGCATTTCAAATATAGGTGCTGATAGGCATTTCAGATGTAGTTTCCGATAGGCATTTCAAAAATAGGTGTCGATAGGCATTTCAGATATAGGTGTCGATAGGCATTTCAGATATAGGTGTCGATAGGCATTTCAGATATAGGTGTCGATAGGCATTTCAGATATAGGTGTCGATAGGGATTTCAGATATAGGTGTCGATAGGCATTTTAGATATAGGTGTCGATAGGCATTTCAGATATAGGTGTCGATAGGCATTTCAGATATAGGTGCCGTAGGCACTTCAGATATAGTTGCCGATTGGCATTTTAAAAATAGGTGCCGATAGGCATTTCAGATATAGAAGCCGATAGGCATTTCAAATATAGGTGCCGATAGGCATTCCAGATATGGTTGCCGATAGGCATTTCAAATATAGGTGCTGATAGGCATTTCAGATGTAGTTTCCGATAGGCATTTCAAAAATAGGTGTCGATAGGCATTTCAGATATAGGTGTCGATAGGCATTTCAGATATAGGTGCCGATAGGCATTTCAGATATAGGTGTCGATAGGCATTTCAGATATAGGTGTCGATAGGCATTTCAGATATAGGTGCCGATAGGCATTTCAGATATAGTTGCCGATTGGCATTTTAAAAATAGGTGCCGATAGGCATTTCAGATATAGAAGCCGATAGGCATTTCAAATATAGGTGCCGATAGGTATTCCAGATATGGTTGCCGATAGGCATTTCAAATATAGGTGCTGATAGGCATTTCAGATATAGGTGTCGATAGGCATTTCAGATATAGGTGTCGATAGGCATTTCAGATATAGGTGTCGATAGGCATTTCAGATATAGGTGTCGATAGGCATTTCAGATATAGGTGTCGATAGGCAAATCAGATATAGGTGTCGATAGGCATTTCAGATATAGGTGTCGATAGGCATTTCAGATATAGGTGTCGATAGGCATTTCAGATATAGGTGTCGATAGGCATTTCAGATATAGGTGCCGATAGGCATTTCAGATATAGTTGCCGATTGGCATTTTATAAATAGGTGCCGATAGGCATTTCAGATATAGAAGCCGATAGGCATTTCAAATATAGGTGCCGATAGGCATTCCAGATATGGTTGCCGATAGTCATTTCAAATATAGGTGCTGATAGGCATTTCAGATGTAGTTTCCGATAGGCATTTCAAAAATAGGTGTCGATAGGCATTTCAGATATAGGTGTCGATAGGCATTTCAGTTATAGGTGTCGATAGGCATTTCAGATATAGTTGTCGATAGGCATTTCAGATATAGGTGTCGATAGGCATTTCAGATATAGGTGTCGATAGGCATTTCAGATATAGGTGTTGATAGGCATTTCAGATATAGGTGTCGATAGGCATTTCAGATATAGGCGCCGATAGGCATTTCAGATATAGTTGCCGATTGGCATTTTAAAAATAGGTGCCGATAGGCATTTCAGATATAGAAGCCGATAGGCATTTCAAATATAGGTGCCGATAGGCATTCCAGATATGTTTGCCGATAGGCATTTCAAATATAGGTGCTGATAGGCATTTCAGATGTAGTTTCCGATAGGCATTTCAAAAATAGGTGTCGATAGGCATTTCAGTAATAGGTGTCGATAGGCATTTCAGATATAGGTGTCGATAGGCATTTTAGATATAGGTGTCGATAGGCATTTCAGATATAGGTGTCGATAGGCATTTCAGATATAGGTGTCGATAGGCATTTCAGATATAGGTGTCGATAGGCATTTCAGATATAGGTGTCGATAGGCATTTCAGATATAGGTGCCGATAGGCATTTCAGATATAGTTGCCGATTGGCATTTTAAAAATAGGTGCCGATAGGCATTTCAGATATAGAAGCCGATAGGCATTTCAAATATAGGTGCCGATAGGCATTTCAGATATGGTTGCCGATAGGCATTTCAAATATAGGTGCTGATAGGCATTTCAGATGTAGTTTCCGATAGGCATTTCAAAAAAAGGTGTCGATAGGCATTTCAGATATAGGTGTCGATAGGCATTTCAGATATAGGTGTCGATAGGCATTTCAGATATGGGTGTCGATAGGCATTTCAGATATAGGTGTCGATAGGCATTTCAGATATAGGTGTCGATAGGCATTTCAGATATAGGTGCCGATAGGCATTTCAGATATAGTTGCCGATTGGCATTTTAAAAATAGGTGCCGATAGGCATTTCAGATATAGAAGCCGATAGGCATTTCAAATATAGGTGCCGATAGGCATTCCAGATATGGTTTCCGATAGGCATTTCAAATATAGGTGCTGATAGGCATTTCAGATGTAGTTTCCGATAGGCATTTCAAAAATAGGTGTCGATAGGCATTTCAGATATAGGTGTCGATAGGCATTTCAGATATAGGTGTCGATAGGCATTTCAGATATAGGTGTCGATAGGCATTTCAGATATAGGTGTCGATAGGCATTTCAGATATAGGTGTCGATAGGCATTTCAGATATAGGTGTCGATAGGCATTTCAGATATAGGTGTCGATAGGCATTTCAGATAAAGGTGCCGATAGGCATTTCAGATATAGTTGCCGATTGGCATTTTAAAAATAGGTGCCGATAGGCATTTCAGATATAGAAGCCGATAGGCATTTCAAATATAGGTGCCGATGGGCATTCCAGATATGGTTGCCGATAGGCATTTCAAATATAGGTGCTGATAGGCATTTCAGATGTAGTTTTCGATAGGCATTTCAAAAATAGGTGTCGATAGGCATTTCAGATATAGGTGTCGATAGGCATTTCAGATATAGGTGTCGATAGGCATTTCAGATATAGGTGTCGTTAGGCATTTCAGATATAGGTGTCGATAGGCATTTCAGATATAGGTGTCGATAGGCATTTCAGATATAGGTGTCGATAGGCATTTCAGATATAGGTGTCGATAGGCATTTCAGATATAGGTGTCGATAGGCATTTCAGATATAGGTGCCGATAGGCATTTCAGATATAGTTGCCGATTGGCATTTTAAAAATAGGTGCCGATAGGCATTTCAGATATAGAAGCCGATAGGCATTTCAAATATAGGTGCCGATAGGCATTCCAGATATGGTTGCCGATAGGCATTTCAAATATAGGTGCTGATAGGCATTTCAGATGTAATTTCCGATAGGCATTTCAAAAATAGGTGTCGATAGGCATTTCAGATATAGGTGTCGATAGGCATTTCAGATATAGGTGTCGATAGGCATTTCAGATATAGGTGTCGATAGGCATTTCAGATATAGGTGTCGATAGGCATTTCAGATATAGGTGTCGATAGGCATTTCAGATTTAGGTGTCGATAGGCATTTCAGATATAAGTGTCGATAGGCATTTCAGATATAGGATCCGATAGGCATTTCAGATATAGTTGCCGATTGGCATTTTAAAAATAGGTGCCGATAGGCATTTCAGATATAGAAGCTGATAGGCATTTCAAATATAGTTGCCGATAGGCATTCCAGATATGGTTGCGGATAGGCATTTCAAATATAGGTGCTGATAGGCATTTCAGATGTAGTTTCCGATAGGCATTTCAAAAATAGGTTTCGATAGGCATTTCAGATATAGGTGTCGATAGGCATTTCAGATATAGGTGTCGATAGGCATTTCAGATATAGGTGTCGATAGGCATTTCAGATATAGGTGTCGATAGGCATTTCAGATATAGGTGTCGATATGCATATCAGATATAGGTGTCGATAGGCATTTTAGATATAGGTGTCGATAGGCATTTCAGATATAGGTGCCGATAGGTATTTCAGATAAAGTTGCCGATTGGCATTTTAAAAATAGGTGCCGATAGGCATTTCAGATATAGAAGCCGATAGGCATTTCAAATATAGGTGCCGATAGGCATTCCAGATATGGTTGCCGATAGGCATTTCAAATATAGGTGCTGATAGGCATTTCAGATGTAGTTTCCGATAGGCATTTCAAAAATAGGTGTCGATAGGCATTTCAGATATAGGTGTCGATAGGCATTTCAGATATAGGTGTCGATAGGCATTTCAGATATAGGTGTCGATAGGCATTTCAGATATAGGTGTCGATAGGGATTTCAGATATAGGTGTCGATAGGCATTTTAGATATAGGTGTCGATAGGCATTTCAGATATAGGTGTCGATAGGCATTTCAGATATAGGTGCCGTAGGCACTTCAGATATAGTTGCCGATTGGCATTTTAAAAATAGGTGCCGATAGGCATTTCAGATATAGAAGCCGATAGGCATTTCAAATATAGGTGCCGATAGGCATTCCAGATATGGTTGCCGATAGGCATTTCAAATATAGGTGCTGATAGGCATTTCAGATGTAGTTTCCGATAGGCATTTCAAAAATAGGTGTCGATAGGCATTTCAGATATAGGTGTCGATAGGCATTTCAGATATAGGTGTCGATAGGCATTTCAGATATAGGTGTCGATAGGCATTTCAGATATAGGTGTCGATAGGCATTTCAGATATAGGTGTCGATAGGCATTTCAGATATAGGTGTCGATAGGCATTTCAGATATAGGTGTCGATAGGCATTTCAGATATAGGTGCCGATAGGCATTTCAGATATAGTTGCCGATTGGCATTTTAAAAATAGGTGCCGATAGGCATTTCAGATATAGAAGCCGATAGGCATTTCAAATATAGGTGCCGATAGGCATTCCAGATATGGTTGCCGATAGGCATTTCAAATATAGGTGCTGAAAGGCATTTCGGATGTAGTTTCCGATAGGCATTTCAAAAATAGGTGTCGATAGGCATTTCAGATATAGGTGTCGATAGGCCTTTCAGATATAGGTGTCGATAGGCATTTCAGATATAGGTGTCGATAGGCATTTCAGATATAGGTGTCGATAGGCATTTCAGATATAGGTGTCGATAGGCATTTCAGATATAGGTGTCGATAGGCATTTCAGATATAGGTGTCGATAGGCATTTCAGATAAAGGTGCCGATAGGCATTTCAGATATAGTTGCCGATTGGCATTTTAAAAATAGGTGCCGATAGGCATTTCAGATATAGAAGCCGATAGGCATTTCAAATATAGGTGCCGATAGGCATTCCAGATATGGTTGCCGATAGGCATTTTAAATATAGGTGCTGATAAGCATTTCAGATGTAGTTTCCGATAGGCATTTCAAAAATAGGTGTCGATAGGCATTTCAGATATAGGTGTCGATAGGCATTTCAGATATAGGTGTCGATAAGCATTTCAGATATAGGTGTCGATAGGCATTTCAGATATAGGTGTCGATAGGCATTTCAGATATAGGCGCCGATAGGCATTTCAGATATAGTTGCCGATTGGCATTTTAAAAATAGGTGCCGATAGGCATTTCAGATATAGAAGCCGATAGGCATTTCAAATATAGGTGCCGATAGGCATTCCAGATATGGTTGCCGATAGGCATTTCAAATATAGGTGCTGATAGGCATTTCAGATGTAGTTTCCGATAGGCATTTCAAAAATAGGTGTCGATAGGCATTTCAGATATAGGTGTCGATAGGCATTTCAGATATAGGTGTCGATAGGCATTTCAAAAATAGGTGTCGATAGGCATTTCAGATATAGGTGTCGATAGGCATTTCAGATATAGGTGTCGATAGGCATTTCAGATATAGGTGTCGATAGGCATTTCAGATATAGGTGTCGATAGGCATTTCAGACATAGGTGTCGATAGGCATTTCAGATATAGGTGTCGATAGGCATTTCAGATATAGGTGTCGATAGGCATTTCAGATATAGGTGCCGATAGGCATTTCAGATATAGTTGCCGATTGGCATTTTAAAAATAGGTGCCGATAGGCATTTCAGATATAGAAGCCGATAGGCATTTCAAATATAGGTGCCGATAGGCATTCCAGATATAGTTGCCGATAGGCATTTCAAATATAAGTGCTGATAGGCATTTCAGATGTAGTATCCGATAGGCATTTCAAAAATAGGTGTCGATAGGCATTTCAGATATAGGTGTCGATAGGCATTTCAGATATAGGTGTCGATGGGCATTTCAGATATAGGTGTCGATAGGCATCTCAGATATAGGTGTCGATAGGCATTTCAGATATAGATGTCGATAGGCATTTCAGATATAGGTGTCGATAGGCATTTCAGATATAGGTGTCGATAGGCATTTCAGATATAGGTGCCGATAGGCATTTCAGATATAGTTGCCGATTGGCATTTTAAAAATAGGTGCCGATAGGCATTTCAGATATAGAAGCCGATAGGCATTTCAAATATAGGTGCCGATAGGCATTTCAGATATGGTTGCCGATAGGCATTTCAAATATAGGTGCTGATAGGCATTTCAGATGTAGTTTCCGAAAGGCATTTCAAAAATAGGTGTCGATAAGCATTTCAGATATAGGTGTCGATAGGCATTTCAGATATAGGTGTCGATAGGCATTTCAGATATAGGTGTCGATAGGCATTTCAGATATAGGTGTCGATAGGCATTTCAGATATAGGTGTCGATAGGCATTTCAGATATAGGTGTCGATAGGCATTTCAGATATAGGTGTCGATAGGCATTTCAGATATAGGTGCCGATAGGCATTTCAGATATAGTTGCCGATTGGCATTTTAAAAATAGGTGCCGATAGGCATTTCAGATATAGAAGCCGATAGGCATTTCAAATATAGGTGCCGATAGGCATTCCAGATATGGTTGCCGATAGGCATTTCAAATATAGGTGCTGATAGGCATTTCAGATGTAGTTTCCGATAGGCATTTCAAAAATAGGTGTCGATAGGCATTTCAGATATAGGTGTCGATAGGCATTTCAGATATAGGTGTCGATAGGCATTTCAGATGTAGGTGTCGATAGGCATTTCAGATATAGGTGTCGATAGGCATTTCAGATATAGGTGCCGATAGGCATTTCAGATATAGAAGCCGATAGGCATTTCAAATATAGGTGCCGATAGGCATTCCAGATATGGTTGCCGATAGGCATTTCAAATATAGGTGCTGATAGGCATTTCAGATGTAGTTTCCGATAGGCATTTCAAAAATAGGTGTCGATAGGCATTTCAGATATAGGTGTCGATAGGCATTTCAGATATAGGTGTCGATAGGCATTTCAGATATCGGTGTCGATAGGCATTTCAGATATAGGTGTCGATAGGCATTTCAGATATAGGTGCCGATAGGCATTTCAGATATAGTTGCCGATTGGCATTTTAAAAATAGGTGCCGATAGGCATTTCAGATATAGAAGCCGATAGGCATTTCAAATATAGGTGCCGATAGGCATTCCAGATATGGTTGCCGATAGGCATTTCAAATATAGGTGCTGATAGGCATTTCAGATGTAGTTTCCGATAGGCATTTCAAAAATAGGTGTCGATAGGCATTTCAGATATAGGTGTCGATAGGCATTTCAGATATAGGTGTCGATAGGCATTTCAGATATAGATGTCGATAGGCATTTCAGATATAGGTGTCGATAGGCATTTCAGATATAGGTGTCGATAGGCATTTCAGATATAGGTGTCGATAGGCATTTCAGATATAGGTGTCGATAGGCATTTCAGATATAGTTGTCGATAGGCATTTCAGATATAGGTGTCGATAGGCATTTCAGATATAGGTGTCGATAGGCATTTCAGATATAGGTGTCGATAAGCATTTCAGATATAGGTGTCGATAGGCATTTCAGATATAGGCGCCGATAGGCATTTCAGATATAGTTGCCGATTGGCATTTTAAAAATAGGTGTCGATAGGCATTTCAGATATAGGTGTCGATAGGCATTTCAGATATAGGTGTCGATAAGCATTTCAGATATAGGTGTCGATAGGCATTTCAGATATAGGTGTCGATAGGCATTTCAGATATAGGTGCCGATAGGCATTTCAGATATAGTTGCCGATTGGCATTTTAAAAATAGGTGCCGATAGGCATTTCAGATATAGGAGCCGATAGGCATTTCAAATATAGGTGCCAATAGGCATTCCAGATATGGTTGCCGATACGCATTTCAAATATAGGTGCTGATAGGCATTTCAGATGTAGTTTCCGATAGGCATTTCAAAAATAGATGTCGATAGGCATTTCAGATATAGGTGTCGATAGGCATTTCAGATATAGGTGTCGATAGGCATTTCAAAAATAGGTGTCGATAGGCATTTCAGATATAGGTGTCGATAGGCATTTCAGATATAGGTGTCGATAGGCATTTCAGATATAGGTGTCGATAGGCATTTCAGATATAGGTGTCGATAGGCATTTCAGATATAGGTGTCGATAGGCATTTCAGATATAGGTGCCGATAGGCATTTCAGATATAGGTGTCGATAGGCATTTCAGATATAGGTGTCGATAGGCATTTCAGATATAGGTGCCGATAGGCATTTCAGATATAGTTGCCGATTGGCATTTTAAAAATAGGTGCCGATAGGCATTTCAGGTATAGATGCCGATAGGCATTTCAAATATAGGTGCCGATAGGCATTCCAGATATGGTTGCCGATAGGCATTTCAAATATAGGTGCTGATAGGCATTTCAGATGTAGTTTCCGATAGGCATTTCAAAAATAGGTGTCGATAGGCATTTCAGATATAGGTGTCGATAGGCATTTCAGATATAGGTGTCGATAGGCATTTCAGATGTAGGTGTCGATAGGCATTTCAGATATAGGTGTCGATAGGCATTTCAGATATAGGTGCCGATAGGCATTTCAGATATAGAAGCCGATAGGCATTTCAAATATAGGTGCCGATAGGCATTCCAGATATGGTTGCCGATAGGCATTTCAAATATAGGTGCTGATAGGCATTTCAGATGTAGTTTCCGATAGGCATTTCAAAAATAGGTGTCGATAGGCATTTCAGATATAGGTGTCGATAGGCATTTCAGATATAGGTGTCGATAGGCATTTCAGATATAGGTGTCGATAGGCATTTCAGATATAGGTGTCGATAGGCATTTCAGATATAGGTGCCGATAGGCATTTCAGATATAGTTGCCGATTGGCATTTTAAAAATAGGTGCCGATAGGCATTTCAGATATAGAAGCCGATAGGCATTTCAAATATAGGTGCCGATAGGCATTCCAGATATGGTTGCCGATAGGCATTTCAAATATAGGTGCTGATAGGCATTTCAGATGTAGTTTCCGATAGGCATTTCAAAAATAGGTGTCGATAGGCATTTCAGATATAGGTGTCGATAGGCATTTCAGATATAGGTGTCGATAGGCATTTCAGATATAGATGTCGATAGGCATTTCAGATATAGGTGTCGATAGGCATTTCAGATATAGGTGTCGATAGGCATTTCAGATATAGGTGTCGATAGGCATTTCAGATATAGGTGTCGATAGGCATTTCAGATATAGGTGTCGATAGGCATTTCAGATATAGTTGTCGATAGGCATTTCAGATATAGGTGTCGATAGGCATTTCAGATATAGGTGTCGATAGGCATTTCAGATATAGGTGTCGATAGGCATTTCAGATATAGGTGTCGATAGGCATTTCAGATATAGGCGCCGATAGGCATTTCAGATATAGTTGCCGATTGGCATTTTAAAAATAGGTGTCGATAGGCATTTCAGATATAGGTGTCGATAGGCATTTCAGATATAGGTGTCGATAGGCATTTCAGATGTAGGTGTCGATAGGCATTTCAGATATAGGTGTCGATAGGCATTTCAGATATAGGTGCCGATAGGCATTTCAGATATAGAAGCCGATAGGCATTTCAAATATAGGTGCCGATAGGCATTCCAGATATGGTTGCCGATAGGCATTTCAAATATAGGTGCTGATAGGCATTTCAGATGTAGTTTCCGATAGGCATTTCAAAAATAGGTGTCGATAGGCATTTCAGATATAGGTGTCGATAGGCATTTCAGATATAGGTGTCGATAGGCATTTCAGATATAGGTGTCGATAGGCATTTCAGATATAGGTGTCGATAGGCATTTCAGATATAGGTGCCGATAGGCATTTCAGATATAGTTGCCGATTGGCATTTTAAAAATAGGTGCCGATAGGCATTTCAGATATAGAAGCCGATAGGCATTTCAAATATAGGTGCCGATAGGCATTCCAGATATGGTTGCCGATAGGCATTTCAAATATAGGTGCTGATAGGCATTTCAGATGTAGTTTCCGATAGGCATTTCAAAAATAGGTGTCGATAGGCATTTCAGATATAGGTGTCGATAGGCATTTCAGATATAGGTGTCGATAGGCATTTCAGATATAGATGTCGATAGGCATTTCAGATATAGGTGTCGATAGGCATTTCAGATATAGGTGTCGATAGGCATTTCAGATATAGGTGTCGATAGGCATTTCAGATATAGGTGTCGATAGGCATTTCAGATATAGATGTCGATAGGCATTTCAGATATAGGTGTCGATAGGCATTTCAGATATAGGTGTCGATAGGCATTTCAGATATAGGTGTCGATAGGCATTTCAGATATAGGTGTCGATAGGCATTTCAGATATAGGTGCCGATAGGCATTTCAGATATAGTTGCCGATTGGCATTTTAAAAATAGGTGCCGATAGGCATTTCAGATATAGAAGCCGATAGGCATTTCAAATATAGGTGCCGATAGGCATTCCAGATATGGTTGCCGATAGGCATTTCAAATATAGGTGCTGATAGGCATTTCAGATGTAGTTTCCGATAGGCATTTCAAAAATAGGTGTCGATAGGCATTTCAGATATAGGTGTCGATAGGCATTTCAGATAAAGGTGTCGATAGGCATTTCAGATATAGGTGTCGATAAGCATTTCAGATATAGGTGTCGATAGGCATTTCAGATATAGGTGTCGATAGGCATTTCAGATATAGATGTCGATAGGCATTTCAGATATAGGTGTCGATAGGCATTTCAGATATAGGTGTCGATAGGCATTTCAGATATAGGTGTCGATAGGCATTTCAGATATAGGTGTCGATAGGCATTTCAGATATAGATGTCGATAGGCATTTCAGATATAGGTGTCGATAGGCATTTCAGATATAGGTGTCGATAGGCATTTCAGATATAGGTGTCGATAGGCATTTCAGATATAGGTGTCGATAGGCATTTCAGATATAGGTGCCGATAGGCATTTCAGATATAGTTGCCGATTGGCATTTTAAAAATAGGTGCCGATAGGCATTTCAGATATAGAAGCCGATAGGCATTTCAAATATAGGTGCCGATAGGCATTCCAGATATGGTTGCCGATAGGCATTTCAAATATAGGTGCTGATAGGCATTTCAGATGTAGTTTCCGATAGGCATTTTAAAAATAGGTGTCGATAGGCATTTCAGATATAGGTGTCGATAGGCATTTCAGATATAGGTGTCGATAGGCATTTCAAATATAGGTGCTGATAGGCATTTCAGATGTAGTTTCCGATAGGCATTTCAAAAATAGGTGTCGATAGGCATTTCAGATATAGGTGTCGATAGGCATATCAGATATAGGTGTCGATAGGCATTTCAGATATAGATGTCGATAGGCATTTCAGATATAGGTGTCGATAGGCATTTCAGATATAGGTGTCGATAGGCATTTCAGATATAGGTGTCGATAGGCATTTCAGATATAGGTGTCGATAGGCATTTCAGATATAGGTGCCGATAGGCATTTCAGATATAGTTGCCGATTGGCATTTTAAAAATAGGTGCCGATAGGCATTTCAGATATAGAAGCCGATAGGCATTTCAAATATAGGTGCCGATAGGCATTCCAGATATGGTTGCCGATAGGCATTTCAAATATAGGTGCTGATAGGCATTTCAGATGTAGTTTCCGATAGGCATTTCAAAAATAGGTGTCGATAGGCATTTCAGATATAGGTGTCGATAGGCATTTCAGATAAAGGTGTCGATAGGCATTTCAGATATAGGTGTCGATAGGCATTTCAGATATAGGTGTCGATAGGCATTTCAGATATAGGTGTCGATAGGCATTTCAGATATAGGTGTCGATAGGCATTTCAGATATAGGTGTCGATAGGCATTTTAGATATAGGTGCCGATAGGCATTTCAGATAGAGTTGCCGATTGGCATTTTAAAAATAGGTGCCGATAGGCATTTCAGATATAGAAGCCGATAGGCATTTCAAATATAGGTGCTGATAGGCATTCCAGATATGGTTGCCGATAGGCATTTCAATCATAGGTGCTGATAGGCATTTCAGATGTAGTTTCCGATAGGCATTTCAAAAATAGGTGTCGATAGGCATTTCAGATATAGGTGTCGATAGGCATTTCAGATATAGGTGTCGATAGGCATTTCAGATATAGGTGTCGATAGGCATTTCAGATATAGGTGTCGATAGGCATTTCAGATATAGGTGTCGATAGGCATTTCAGATATAGGTGTCGATAGGCATTTCAGATATAGGTGTCGATAGGCATTTCAGATATAGGAGTCGATAGGCATTTCAGATATAGGTGTCGATAGGCATTTCAGATATAGGTGCCGATAGGCATTTCAGATATAGTTGCCGATTGGCATTTTAAAAATAGGTGCCGATAGGCATTTCAGATATAGAAGCCGATAGGCATTTCAAATATAGGTGCCGATAGGCATTCCAGATATGGTTGCCGATAGGCATTTCAAATATAGGTGCTGATAGGCATTTCAGATGTAGTTTCCGATAGGCATTTCAAAAATAGGTGTCGATAGGCATTTCAGATATAGGTGTCGATAGGCATTTCAGATATAGGTGTCGATAGGCATTTCAGATATAGGTGTCGATAGGCATTTCAGATATAGGTGTCGATAGGCATTTCAGATATAGGTGTCGATAGGCATTTCAGATATAGGTGCCGATAGGCATTTCAGATATAGGTGTCGATAGGCATTTCAGATATAGGTGTCGATAGGCATTTCAGATATAGGTGCCGATAGGCATTTCAGATATAGTTGCCGATTGGCATTTTAAAAATAGGTGCCGATAGGCATTTCAGGTATAGATGCCGATAGGCATTTCAAATATAGGTGCCGATAGGCATTCCAGATATGGTTGCCGATAGGCATTTCAAATATAGGTGCTGATAGGCATTTCAGATGTAGTTTCCGATAGGCATTTCAAAAATAGGTGTCGATAGGCATTTCAGATATAGGTGTCGATAGGCATTTCAGATATAGGTGTCGATAGGCATTTCAGATGTAGGTGTCGATAGGCATTTCAGATATAGGTGTCGATAGGCATTTCAGATATAGGTGCCGATAGGCATTTCAGATATAGAAGCCGATAGGCATTTCAAATATAGGTGCCGATAGGCATTCCAGATATGGTTGCCGATAGGCATTTCAAATATAGGTGCTGATAGGCATTTTAGATGTAGTTTCCGATAGGCATTTCAAAAATAGGTGTCGATAGGCATTTCAGATATAGGTGTCGATAGGCATTTCAGATATAGGTGTCGATAGGCATTTCAGATATAGGTGTCGATAGGCATTTCAGATATAGGTGTCGATAGGCATTTCAGATATAGGTGCCGATAGGCATTTCAGATATAGTTGCCGATTGGCATTTTAAAAATAGGTGCCGATAGGCATTTCAGATATAGAAGCCGATAGGCATTTCAAATATAGGTGCCGATAGGCATTCCAGATATGGTTACCGATAGGCATTTCAAATATAGGTGCTGATAGGCATTTCAGATGTAGTTTCCGATAGGCATTTCAAAAATAGGTGTCGATAGGCATTTCAGATATAGGTGTCGATAGGCATTTCAGATATAGGTGTCGATAGGCATTTCAGATATAGATGTCGATAGGCATTTCAGATATAGGTGTCGATAGGCATTTCAGATATAGGTGTCGATAGGCATTTCAGATATAGGTGTCGATAGGCATTTCAGATATAGGTGTCGATAGGCATTTCAGATATAGGTGTCGATAGGCATTTCAGATATAGTTGTCGATAGGCATTTCAGATATAGGTGTCGATAGGCATTTCAGATATAGGTGTCGATAGGCATTTCAGATATAGGTGTCGATAGGCATTTCAGATATAGGTGTCGATAGGCATTTCAGATATAGGCGCCGATAGGCATTTCAGATATAGTTGCCGATTGGCATTTTAAAAATAGGTGTCGATAGGCATTTCAGATATAGGTGTCGATAGGCATTTCAGATATAGGTGTCGATAGGCATTTCAAAAATAGGTGTCGATAGGCATTTCAGATATAGGTGTCGACAGGCATTTCAGATATAGGTGTCGATAGGCATTTCAGATATTGGTGTCGATAGGCATTTCAGATATAGGTGTCGATAGGCATTTCAAAAATAGGTGTCGATAGGCATTTCAGATATAGGTGTCGACAGGCATTTCAGATATAGGTGTCGATAGGCATTTCAGATATTGGTGTCGATAGGCATTTCAGATATAGGTGTCGATAGGCATTTCAGATATAGGTGTCGATAGGCATTTCAGATATAGGTGTCGATAGGCATTTCAGATATAGGTGTCGATAGGCATTTCAGATATAGGTGCCGATAGGCATTTCAGATATAGTTGCCGATTGGCATTTTAAAAATAGGTGCCGATAGGCATTTCAGATATAGAAGCCGATAGGCATTTCAAATATAGGTGCCGATAGGCATTCCAGATATGGTTGCCGATAGGCATTTCAAATATAAGTGCTGATAGGCATTTCAGATGTAGTATCCGATAGGCATTTCAAAAATAGGTGTCGATAGGCATTTCAGATATAGGTGTCGATAGGCATTTCAGATATAGGTGTCGATGGGCATTTCAGATATAGGTGTCGATAGGCATCTCAGATATAGGTGTCGATAGGCATTTCAGATATAGGTGTCGATAGGCATTTCAGATATAGGTGTCGATAGGCATTTCAGATATAGGTGTTGATAGGCATTTCAGATATAGGTGCCGATAGGCATTTCAGATATAGTTGCCGATTGGCATTTTAAAAATAGGTGCCGATAGGCATTTCAGATATAGAAGCCGATAGGCATTTCAAATATAGGTGCCGATAGGCATTCCAGATATGGTTGCCGATAGGCATTTCAAATATAGGTGCTGATAGGCATTTCAGATGTAGTTTCCGATAGGCATTTTAAAAATAGGTGTCGATAGGCATTTCAGATATAGGTGTCGATAGGCATTTCAGATATAGGTGTCGATAGGCATTTCAAATATAGGTGCTGATAGGCATTTCAGATGTAGTTTCCGATAGGCATTTCAAAAATAGGTGTCGATAGGCATTTCAGATATAGGTGTCGATAGGCATATCAGATATAGGTGTCGATAGGCATTTCAGATATAGATGTCGATAGGCATTTCAGATATAGGTGTCGATAGGCATTTCAGATATAGGTGTCGATAGGCATTTCAGATATAGGTGTCGATAGGCATTTCAGATATAGGTGTCGATAGGCATTTCAGATATAGGTGCCGATAGGCATTTCAGATATAGTTGCCGATTGGCATTTTAAAAATAGGTGCCGATAGGCATTTCAGATATAGAAGCCGATAGGCATTTCAAATATAGGTGCCGATAGGCATTCCAGATATGGTTGCCGATAGGCATTTCAAATATAGGTGCTGATAGGCATTTCAGATGTAGTTTCCGATAGGCATTTCAAAAATAGGTGTCGATAGGCATTTCAGATATAGGTGTCGATAGGCATTTCAGATAAAGGTGTCGATAGGCATTTCAGATATAGGTGTCGATAGGCATTTCAGATATAGGTGTCGATAGGCATTTCAGATATAGGTGTCGATAGGCATTTCAGATATAGGTGTCGATAGGCATTTCAGATATAGGTGTCGATAGGCATTTTAGATATAGGTGCCGATAGGCATTTCAGATAGAGTTGCCGATTGGCATTTTAAAAATAGGTGCCGATAGGCATTTCAGATATAGAAGCCGATAGGCATTTCAAATATAGGTGCTGATAGGCATTCCAGATATGGTTGCCGATAGGCATTTCAAATATAGGTGCTGATAGGCATTTCAGATGTAGTTTCCGATAGGCATTTCAAAAATAGGTGTCGATAGGCATTTCAGATATAGGTGTCGATAGGCATTTCAGATATAGGTGTCGATAGGCATTTCAGATATAGGTGTCGATAGGCATTTCAGATATAGGTGTCGATAGGCATTTCAGATATAGGTGTCGATAGGCATTTCAGATATAGGTGTCGATAGGCATTTCAGATATAGGTGTCGATAGGCATTTCAGATATAGGTGTCGATAGGCATTTCAGATATAGGTGCCGATAGGCATTTCAGATATAGTTGCCGATTGGCATTTTAAAAATAGGTGCCGATAGGCATTTCAGATATAGATGCCGATAGGCATTTCAAATATAGGTGCCGATAGGCATTCCAGATATGGTTGCCGATAGGCATTTCAAATATAGGTGCTGATAGGCATTTCAGATGTAGTTTCCGATAGGCATTTCAAAAATAGGTGTCGATAGGCATTTCAGATATAGGTGTCGATAGGCATTTCAGATATAGGTGTCGATAGGCATTTCAGATGTAGGTGTCGATAGGCATTTCAGATATAGGTGTCGATAGGCATTTCGATATAGGTGCCGATAGGCATTTCAGATATAGAAGCCGATAGGCATTTCAAATATAGGTGCCGATAGGCATTCCAGATATGGTTGCCGATAGGCATTTCAAATATAGGTGCTGATAGGCATTTCAGATGTAGTTTCCGATAGGCATTTCAAAAATAGGTGTCGATGGGCATTTCAGATATAGGTGTCGATAGGCATTTCAGATATAGGTGTCGATAGGCATTTCAGATATAGGTGTCGATAGGCATTTCAGATATAGGTGTCGATAGGCATTTCAGATATAGGTGCCGATAGGCATTTCAGATATAGTTGCCAATTGGCATTTTAAAAATAGGTGCCGATAGGCATTTCAGATATAGAAGCCGATAGGCATTTCAAATATAGGTGCCGATAGGCATTCCAGATATGGTTGCCGATAGGCATTTCAAATATAGGTGCTGATAGGCATTTCAGATGTAGTTTCCGATAGGCATTTCAAAAATAGGTGTCGATAGGCATTTCAGATATAGGTGTCGATAGGCATTTCAGATATATGTGTCGATAGGCATTTCAGATATAGATGTCGATAGGCATTTCAGATATAGGTGTCGATAGGCATTTCAGAAATAGGTGTCGATAGGCATTTCAGATATAGGTGTCGATAGGCATTTCAGATATAGGTGTCGATAGGCATTTCAGATATAGATGTCGATAGGCATTTCAGATATAGGTGTCGATAGGCATTTCAGATATAGGTGTCGATAGGCATTTCAGATATAGGTGTCGATAGGCATTTCAGATATAGGTGTCGATAGGCATTTCAGATATAGGTGCCGATAGGCATTTCAGATATAGTTGCCGATTGGCATTTTAAAAATAGGTGCCGATAGGCATTTCAGATATAGAAGTCGATAGGCATTTCAAATATAGGTGCCGATAGGCATTCCAGATATGGTTGCCGATAGGCATTTCAAATATAGGTGCTGATAGGCATTTCAGATGTAGTTTCCGATAGGCATTTCAAAAATAGGTGTCGATAGGCATTTCAGATATAGGTGTCGATAGGCATTTCAGATAAAGGTGTCGATAGGCATTTCAGATATAGGTGTCGATAAGCATTTCAGATATAGGTGTCGATAGGCATTTCAGATATAGGTGTCGATAGGCATTTCAGATATAGATGTCGATAGGCATTTCAGATATAGGTGTCGATAGGCATTTCAGATATAGGTGTCGATAGGCATTTCAGATATAGGTGTCGATAGGCATTTCAGATATAGGTGTCGATAGGCATTTCAGATATAGATGTCGATAGGCATTTCAGATATAGGTGTCGATAGGCATTTTAGATATAGGTGTCGATAGGCATTTCAGATATAGGTGTCGATAGGCATTTCAGATATAGGTGTCGATAGGCATTTCAGATATAGGTGCCGATAGGCATTTCAGATATAGTTGCCGATTGGCATTTTAAAAATAGGTGCCGATAGGCATTTCAGATATAGAAGCCGATAGGCATTTCAAATATAGGTGCCGATAGGCATTCCAGATATGGTTGCCGATAGGCATTTCAAATATAGGTGCTGATAGGCATTTCAGATGTAGTTTCCGATAGGCATTTCAAAAATAGGTGTCGATAGGCATTTCAGATATAGGTGTCGATAGGCATTTCAGATAAAGGTGTCGATAGGCATTTCAGATATAGGTGTCGATAGGCATTTCAGATATAGGTGTCGATAGGCATTTCAGATATAGGTGTCGATAGGCATTTCAGATATAGGTGTCGATAGGCATTTCAGATATAGGTGTCGATAGGCATTTTAGATATAGGTGCCGATAGGCATTTCAGATATAGTTGCCGATTGGCATTTTAAAAATAGGTGCCGATAGGCATTTCAGATATAGAAGACGATAGGCATTTCAAATATAGGTGCCGATAGGCATTCCAGATATGGTTGCCGATAGGCATTTCAAATATAGGTGCCGATAGGCATTCCAGATATGGTTGCCGATAGGCATTTCAAATATAGGTGCTGATAGGCATTTCAGATGTAGTTTCCGATAGGCATTTCAAAAATAGGTGTCGATAGGCATTTCAGATATAGGTGTCGATAGGCATTTCAGATATAGGTGTCGATAGGCATTTCAAATATAGGTGCTGATAGGCATTTCAGATGTAGTTTCCGATAGGCATTTCAAAAATAGGTGTCGATAGGCATTTCAGATATAGGTGTCGATAGGCATTTCAGATATAGGTGTCGATAGGCATTTCAGATATAGATGTCGATAGGCATTTCAGATATAGGTGTCGATAGGCATTTCAGATATAGGTGTCGATAGGCATTTCAGATATAGGTTTCGATAGGCATTTCAGATATAGGTGTCGATAGGCATTTCAGATATAGGTGCCGATAGGCATTTCAGATATAGTTGCCGATTGGCATTTTAAAAATAGGTGCCGATAGGCATTTCAGATATAGAAGCCGATAGGCATTTCAAATATAGGTGCCGATAGGCATTCCAGATATGGTTGCCGATAGGCATTTCAAATATAGGTGCTGATAGGCATTTCAGATGTAGTTTCCGATAGGCATTTCAAAAATAGGTGTCGATAGGCATTTCAGATATAGGTGTCGATAGGCATTTCAGATAAAGGTGTCGATAGGCATTTCAGATATAGGTGTCGATAGGCATTTCAGATATAGGTGTCGATAGGCATTTCAGATATAGGTGTTGATAGGCATTTCAGATATAGGTGTTGATAGGCATTTCAGATATAGGTGTCGATAGGCATTTCAGATATAGGTGCCGATTGGCATTTCAGATATAGTTGCCGATTGGCATTTTAAAAATAGGTGCCGATAGGCATTTCAGATATAGAAGCCGATAGGCATTTCAAATATAGGTGCCGATAGGCATTCCAGATATGGTTGCCGATAGGCATTTCAAATATAGGTGCTGATAGGCATTTCAGATGTAGTTTCCGATAGGCATTTCAAAAATAGGTGTCGATAGGCATTTCAGATATAGGTGTCGATAGGCATTTCAGATATAGGTGTCGATAGGCATTTCAGATATAGGTGTCGATAGGCATTTCAGATATAGGTGTCGATAGGCATTTCAGGTATAGGTGTCGATAGGCATTTCAGATATAGGTGTCGATAGGCATTTCAGATATAGGTGTCGATAGGCATTTCAGATATAGGTGCCGATAGGCATTTCAGATATAGTTGCCGATTGGCATTTTAAAAATTGGTGCCGATAGGCATTTCAGATATAGAAGCCGATATGCATTTCAAATATAGGTGCCGATAGGCATTCCAGATATGGTTGCCGATAGGCATTTCAAATATAGGTGCTGATAAGCATTTCAGATGTAGTTTCCGATAGGCATTTCAAAAATAGGTGTCGATAGGCATTTCAGATATAGGTGTCGATAGGCATTTCAGATATAGGTGTCGATAAGCATTTCAGATATAGGTGTCGATAGGCATTTCAGATATAGGTGTCGATAGGCATTTCAGATATAGGTGCCGATAGTCATTTCAGATATAGTTGCCGATTGGCATTTTAAAAATAGGTGCCGATAGGCATTTCAGATATAGAAGCCGATAAGCATTTCAAATATAGGTGCCGATAGGCATTCCAGATATGGTTGCCGATAGGCATTTCAAATATAGGTGCTGATAGGCATTTCAGATGTAGTTTCCGATAGGCATTTCAAAAATAGGTGTCGATAGGCATTTCAGATATAGGTGCCGATAGGCATTTCAGATAAAGTTGCCGATTGGCATTTTAAAAATAGGTGCCGATAGGCATTTCAGATATAGAAGCCGATAGGCATTTCAAATATAGGTGCCGATAGGCATTCCAGATATGGTTGCCGATAGGCATTTCAAATATAGGTGCTGATAGGCATTTCAGATGTAGTTTCCGATAGGCATTACAAAAATAGGTGTCGATAGGCATTTCAGATATAGGTGTCGATAGGCATTTCAGATATAGGTGTCGATAGGCATTTCAGATATAGGTGTCGATAGGCATTTCAGATATAGGTGTCGATAGGCATTTCAGATATAGGTGTCGATAGGCATTTCAGATGTAGGTGTCGATAGGCATTTCAGATATAGGTGCCGATAGGCATTTCAGATATAGAAGCCGATAGGCATTTCAAATATAGGTGCCGATAGGCATTCCAGATATGGTTGCCGATAGGCATTTCAAATATAGGTGCTGATAGGCATTTCAGATGTAGTTTCCGATAGGCATTACAAAAATAGGTGTCGATAGGCATTTCAGATATAGGTGTCGATAGGCATTTCAGATATAGGTGTCGATAGGCATTTCAGATATAGGTGTCGATAGGCATTTAAGATATAGGTGTCGATAGGCAAATCAGATATAGGTGTCGATAGGCATTTCAGATATAGGTGTCGATAGGCATTTCAGATATAGGTGTCGATAGGCATTTCAGATATAGGTGTCGATAGGCATTTCAGATATAGGTGCCGATAGGCATTTCAGATATAGAAGCCGATAGGCATTTCAAATATAGGTGCCGATAGGCATTCCAGATATGGTTGCCGATAGGCATTCCAAATATAGGTGCTGATAGGCATTTCAGATGTAGTTTCCGATAGGCATTACAAAAATAGGTGTCGATAGGCATTTCAGATATAGGTGTCGATAGGCATTTCAGATATAGGTGTCGATAGGCATTTCAGATATTGGTGTCGATAGGCATTTCAGATATAGGTGTCGATAGGCATTTCAGATATAGGTGTCGATAGGCATTTCAGATATAGGTGTCGATAGGCATTTCAGATATAGGTGCCGATAGGCATTTCAGATATAGTTGCCGATTGGCATTTTAAAAATAGGTGCCGATAGGCATTTCAGATATAGAAGCCGATAGGCATTTCAAATATAGGTGCCGATAGGCATTCCAGATATGGTTGCCGATAGGCATTTCAAATATAGGTGCTGATAAGCATTTCAGATGTAGTTTCCGATAGGCATTTCAAAAATAGGTGTCGATAGGCATTTCAGATATAGGTGTCGATAGGCATTTCAGATATAGGTGTCGATAAGCATTTCAGATATAGGTGTCGATAGGCATTTCAGATATAGGTGTCGATAGGCATTTCAGATATAGGTGCCGATAGGCATTTCAGATATAGTTGCCGATTGGCATTTTAAAAATAGGTGCCGATAGGCATTCCAGATATAGAAGCCGATAGGCATTTCAAATATAGGTGCCGATAGGCATTCCAGATATGGTTGCCGATAGGCATTTCAAATAATAGGTGCTGATAGGCATTTCAGCTGTAGTTTCCGATAGGCATTTCAAAAATAGGTGTCGATAGGCATTTCAGATATAGGTGTCGATAGGCATTTCAGATATAGGTGTCGATAGGCATTTCAAAAATAGGTGTCGATAGGCATTTCAGATATAGGTGTCGATAGGCATTTCAGATATAGGTGTCGATAGGCATTTCAGATATAGGTGTCGATAGGCATTTCAGATATAGGTGTCGATAGGCATTTCAGATATAGGTGTCGATAGGCATTTCAGATATAGGTGTCGATAGGCATTTCAGATATAGGTGTCGATAGGCATTTCAGATATAGGTGCCGATAGGCATTTCAGATATAGTTGCCGATTGGCATTTTAAAAATAGGTGCCGATAGGCATTTCAGATATAGAAGCCGATAGGCATTTCAAATATAGGTGCCGATAGGCATTCCAGATATGGTTGCCGATAGGCATTTCAAATATAAGTGCTGATAGGCATTTCAGATGTAGTTTCCGATAGGCATTTCAAAAATAGGTGTCGATAGGCATTTCAGATATAGGTGTCGATAGGCATTTCAGATATAGGTGTCGACGGGCATTTCAGATATAGGTGTCGATAGGCATTTCAGATATAGGTGTCGATAGGCATTTCAGATATAGGTGTCGATAGGCATTTCAGATATAGGTGTCGATAGGCATTTCAGATATAGGTGTCGATAGGCATTTCAGATATAGGTGCCGATAGGCATTTCAGATATAGTTGCCGATTGGCATTTTAAAAATAAGTGCCGATAGGCATTTCAGATATAGAAGCCGATAGGCATTTCAAATATAGGTGCCGATAGGCATTCCAGATATGGTTGCCGATAGGCATTTCAAATATAGGTGCTGATAGGCATTTCAGATGTAGTTTCCGATAGGCATTTCAAAAATAGGTGTCGATAGGCATTTCAGATATAGGTGTCGATAGGCATTTCAGATATAGGTGTCGATAGGCACTTCAGATATAGGTGTCGATAGGCATTTCAGATATAGGTGTCGATAGGCATTTCAGATATAGGTGTCGATAGGCATTTCAGATATAGGTGTCGATAGGCATTTCAGATATAGGTGTCGATAGGCATTTCAGATAAAGGTGCCGATAGGCATTTCAGATATAGTTGCCGATTGGCATTTTAAAAATAGGTGCCGATAGGCATTTTAAAAATAGGTGCCGATAGGCATTTCAGATATAGAAGCCGATAGGCATTTCAAATATAGGTGCCGATAGGCATTCCAGATATGGTTGCCGATAGGAATTTCAAATATAGGTGCTGATAGGCATTTCAGATGTAGTTTCCGATAGGCATTACAAAAATAGGTGTCGATAGGCATTTCAGATATAGGTGTCGATAGGCATTTCAGATATAGGTGTCGATAGGCATTTCAGATATAGGTGTCGATAGGCATTTCAGATATAAGTGTCGATAGGCAAATCAGATATAGGTGTCGATAGGCATTTCAGATATAGGTGTCGATAGGCATTTCAGATATAGGTGTCGATAGGCATTTCAGATATAGGTGTCGATAGGCATTTCAGATATAGGTGCCGATAGGCATTTCAGATATAGAAGCCGATAGGCATTTCAAATATAGGTGCCGATAGGCATTCCAGATATGGTTGCCGATAGGCATTTCAAATATAGGTGCTGATAGGCATTTCAGATGTAGTTTCCGATAGGCATTACAAAAATAGGTGTCGATAGGCATTTCAGATATAGGTGTCGATAGGCATTTCAGATATAGGTGTCGATAGGCATTTCAGATATAGGTGTCGATAGGCATTTCAGATATAGGTGCCGATAGGCATTTCAGATATAGTTGCCGATTGGCATTTTAAAAATAGGTGCCGATAGGCATTTCAGATATAGAAGCCGATAGGCATTTCAAATATAGGTGCCGATGGGCATTCCAGATATGGTTGCCGATAGGCATTTCAAATATAGGTGCTGATAGGCATTTCAGATGTAGTTTTCGATAGGTATTTCAAAAATAGGTGTCGATAGGAATTTCAGATATAGGTGTCGATAGGCATTTCAGATATAGGTGTCGATAGGCATTTCAGATATAGGTGTCGATAGGCATTTCAGATATAGGTGTCGATAGGCATTTCAGATATAGGTGCCGATAGGCATTTCAGATATAGAAGCCGATAGGCATTTCAAATATAGGTGCCGATAGGCATTCCAGATGTAGTTTCCGATAGGCATTTCAAAAATAGGTGTCGATAGGCATTTCAGTAATAGGTGTCGATAGGCATTTCAGATATAGGTGTCGATAGGCATTTTAGATATAGGTGTCGATAGGCATTTCAGATATAGGTGTCGATAGGCATTTCAGATATAGGTGTCGATAGGCATTTCAGATATAGGTGCCGATAGGCATTTCAGATATAGTTGCCGATTGGCATTTTAAAAATAGGTGCCGATAGGCATTTCAGATATAGAAGCCGATAGGCATTTCAAATATAGGTGCCGATGGGCATTCCAGATATGGTTGCCGATAGGCATTTCAAATATAGGTGCTGATAGGCATTTCAGATGTAGTTTTCGATAGGTATTTCAAAAATAGGTGTCGATAGGAATTTCAGATATAGGTGTCGATAGGCATTTCAGATATAGGTGTCGATAGGCATTTCAGATATAGGTGTCGATAGGCATTTCAGAAATAGGTGTCGATAGGCAAATCAGATATAGGTGTCGATAGGCATTTCAGATATAGGTGTCGATAGGCATTTCAGATATAGGTGTCGATAGGCATTTCAGATATAGGTGTCGATAGGCATTTCAGATATAGGTGCCGATAGGCATTTCAGATATAGAAGCGGATAGGCATTTAAAATATAGGTGCCGATAGGCATTCCAGATATGGTTGCCGATAGGCATTTCAAATATAGGTGCTGATAGGCATTTCAGATGTAGTTTCCGATAGGCATTACAAAAATAGGTGTCGATAGGCATTTCAGATATAGGTGTCGATAGGCATTTCAGATATAGGTGTCGATAGGCATTTCAGATATAGGTGTCGATAGGCATTTCAGATATAGGTGCCGATAGGCATTTCAGATATAGTTGCCGATTGGCATTTTAAAAATAGGTGCCGATAGGCATTTCAGATATAGAAGCCGATAGGCATTTCAAATATAGGTGCCGATAGGTATTCCAGATATGGTTGCCGATAGGCATTTCAAATATAGGTGCTGATAGGCATTTCAGATGTAGTTTCCGATAGGCATTACAAAAATAGGTGTCGAAAGGCATTTCAAAAATAGGTGTCGATAGGCATTTCAGATATAGGTGTCGATAGGCATTTCAGATATAGGTGTCGATAGGCATTTCAGATATAGGTGTCGATAGGCATTTCAGATATAGGTGTCGATAGGCATTTCAGATATAGGTGTCGATAGGCATTTCAGATATAGGTGTCGATAGGCATTTCAGATATAGGTGTCGATAGGCATTTCAGATATAGGTGCCGATAGGCATTTTAGATATAGTTGCCGATTGGCATTTTAAAAATAGGTGCCGATAGGCATTTCAGATATAGAAGCCGATAGGCATTTCAAATATAGGTGCCGATAGGCATTCCAGATATGGTTGCCGATAGGCATTTCAAATATAGGTGCTGATAGGCATTTCAGATGTAGTTTCCGATAGGCATTTCAAAAATAGGTGTCGATAGGCATTTTAGATATAGGTGTCGATAGGCATTTCAGATATAGGTGTCGATAGGCATTTCAGATATAGGTGTCGATAGGCATTTCAGATATAGGTGTCGATAGGCATTTCAGATATAGGTGTCGATAGGCATTTCAGATATAGGAGTCGATAGGCATTTCAGATATAGGTGTCGATAGGCATTTCAGATATAGGTGCCGATAGGCATTTCAGATATAGTTGCCGATTGGCATTTTAAAAATAGGTGCCGATAGGCATTTCAGATATAGAAGCCGATAGGCATTTCAAATATAGGTGCCGATAGGCATTCCAGATATGGTTGCCGATAGGCATTTCAAATATAGGTGCTGATAGGCATTTCAGATGTAGTTTCCGATAGGCATTTCAAAAATAGGTGTCGATAGGCATTTCAGATATAGGTGTCGATAGGCATTTCAGATATAGGTGTCGATAGGCATTTCAGATATAGGTGTCGATAGGCATTTCAGATATAGGTGTCGATAGGCATTTCAGATATAGGTGTCGATAGGCATTTCAGATATAGGTGCCGATAGGCATTTCAGATATAGTTGCCGATTGGCATTTTAAAAATAGGTGCCGATAGGCATTTCAGATATAGAAGCCGATAGGCATTTCAAATATAGGTGCCGATAGGCATTCCAGATATGGTTGCCGATAGGCATTTCAAATATAAGTGCTGATAGGCATTTCAGATGTCGTTTCCGATAGGCATTTCAAAAATAGGTGTCGATAGGCATTTCGGATATAGGTGTCGATAGGCATTTCAGATATAGGTGTCGATGGGCATTTCAGATATAGGTGTCGATAGGCATTTCAGATATAGGTGTCGATAGGCATTTCAGATATAGGTGTCGATAGGCATTTCAGATATAGGTGTCGATAGGCATTTCAGATATAGGTGTCGATAGGCATTTCAGATATAGGTGCCGATAGGCATTTCAGATATAGTTGCCGATTGGCATTTTAAAAATAGGTGCCGATAGGCATTTCAGATATAGAAGCCGATAGGCATTTCAAATATAGGTGCCGATAGGCATTCCAGATATGGTTGCCGATAGGCATTTCAAATATAGGTGCTGATAGGCATTTCAGATGTAGTTTCCGATAGGCATTTCAAAAATAGGTGTCGATAGGCATTTCAGATATAGGTGTCGATAGGCATTTCAGATATAGGTGTCGATAGGTATTTCAGATATAGGTGTCGATAGGCATTTCAGATATAGGTGTCGATAGGCATTTCAGATATAGGTGTCGATAGGCATTTCAGATATAGGTGTCGATAGGCATTTCAGATATAGGTGTCGATAGGCATTTCAGATATAGGTGTCGATAGGCATTTCAGATATAGGTGTCGATAGGCATTTCAGATATAGGTGTCGATAGGCATTTCAGATATAGGTGTCGATAGGCATTTCAGATATAGGTGTCGATAGGCATTTCAGATATAGGTGTCGATAGGCATTTCAGATATAGGTGTCGATAGGCATTTCAGATATAGGTGTCGATAGGCATTTCAGATATAGGTGTCGATAGGCATTTCAGATATAGGTGCCGATAGGCATTTCAGATATAGTTGCCGATTGGCATTTTAAAAATAGGTGCCGATAGGCATTTCAGATATAGAAGCCGACAGGCATTTCAAATATAGGTGCCGATAGGCATTCCAGATATGGTTGCCGATAGGCATTTCAAATATAGGTGCTGATAGGCATTTTAGATGTAGTTTCCGATAGGCATTTCAAAAATAGTGTCGATAGGCATTTCAGATATAGGTGTCCGATAGGCATTTCAGATATAGGTGTCGATAGGCATTTCAGATGTAGGTGTCGATAGGCATTTCAGATATAGGTGTCGATAGGCATTTCAGATATAGGTGCCGATAGGCATTTCAGATATAGAAGCCGATAGGCATTTCAAATATAGGTGCCGATAGGCATTCGAGATATGGTTGCCGATAGGCATTTCGAATATAGGTGCTGATAGGCATTTTAGATGTAGTTTCCGATAGGCATTACAAAAATAGGTGTCGATAGGCATTTCAGATATAGGTGTCGATAGGCATTTCAGAATTAGGTGTCGATAGGCATTTCAGATATAGGTGTCGATAGGCATTTCAGATATAGGTGTCGATAGGCAAATCAGATATAGGTGTTGATAGGCATTTCAGATATAGGTGTCGATAGGCATTTCAGATATAGGTGTCGATAGGCATTTCAGATATAGGTGTCGATAGGCATTTCAGATATAGGTGCCGATAGGCATTTCAGATATAGAAGCCGATAGGCATTTCAAATATAGGTGCCGATAGGCATTCCAGATATGGTTGCCGATAGGCATTTCAAATATAGGTGCTGATAGGCATTTCAGATGTAGTTTCCGATAGGCATTACAAAAATAGGTGTCGATAGGCATTTCAGATATAGGTGTCGATATGCATTTCAGATATAGGTGTCGATAGGCATTTCAGATATAGGTGTCGATAGGCATTTCAGATATAGGTGCCGATAGGCATTTCAGATATAGTTGCCGATTGGCATTTTAAAAATAGGTGCCGATAGGCATTTCAGATATAGAAGCCGATAGGCATTTCAAATATAGGTGCCGATAGGTATTCCAGATATGTTTGCCGATAGGCATTTCAAATATAGGTGCTGATAGGCATTTCAGATGTAGTTTCCGATAGGCATTACAAAAATAGGTGTCGATAGGCATTTTAGATATAGGTGTCGATAGGCATTTCAGATATAGGTGTCGATAGGCATTTCAGATATAGGTTTCGATAGGCATTTCAGATATAGGTGTCGATAGGCAAATCAGATATAGGTGTCGATAGGCATTTCAGATATAGGTGTCGATAGGCATTTCAGATATAGGTGTCGATAGGCATTTCAGATATAGGTGTCGATAGGCATTTCAGATATAGGTGCCGATAGGCATTTCAGATATAGTTGCCGATTGGCATTTTAAAAATAGGTGCCGATAGGCATTTCAGATATAGAAGCCGAAAGGTATTTCAAATATAGGTGCCGATAGGCATTCCAGATATGGTTGCCGATAGTCATTTCAAATATAGGTGCTGATAGGCATTTCAGATGTAGTTTCCGATAGGCATTTCAAAAATAGGTGTCGATAGGCATTTCAGATATAGGTGTCGATAGGCATTTCAGATATAGGTGTCGATAGGCATTTCAGATATAGTTGTCGATAGGCATTTCAGATATAGGTGTCGATAGGCATTTCAGATATAGGTGTCGATAGGCATTTCAGATATAGGCGCCGATAGGCATTTCAGATAAAGTTGCCGATTGGCATTTTAAAAATAGGTGCCGATAGGCATTTCAGATATAGAAGCCGATAGGCATTTCAAATATAGGTGCCGATAGGCATTCCAGATATGGTTGCCGATAGGCATTTCAAATATAGGTGCTGATAGGCATTTCAGATGTAGTTTCCGATAGGCATTTCAAAAATAGGTGTCGATAGGCATTTCAGTAATAGGTGTCGATAGGCATTTCAGATATAGGTGTCGATAGGCATTTTAGATATAGGTGTCGATAGGCATTTCAGATATAGGTGTCGATAGGCATTTCAGATATAGGTGTCGATAGGCATTTCAGATATAGGTGTCGATAGGCATTTCAGATATAGGTGTCGATAGGCATTTCAGATATAGGTGCCGATAGGCATTTCAGATATAGTTGCCGATTGGCATTTTAAAAATAGGTGCCGATAGGCATTTCAGATATAGAAGCCGATAGGCATTTCAAATATAGGTGCCGATAGGCATTTCAGATATGGTTGCCGATAGGCATTTCAAATATAGGTGCTGATAGTCATTTCAGATGTAGTTTCCGATAGGCATTTCAAAAAAAGGTGTCGATAGGCATTTCAGATATAGGTGTCGATAGGCATTTCAGATATAGGTGTCGATAGGCATTTCAGATATAGGTGTCGATAGGCATTTCAGATATAGGTGTCGATAGGCATTTCAGATATAGGTGTCGATAGGCATTTCAGATATGGGTGTCGATAGGCATTTCAGATATAGGTGTCGATAGGCATTTCAGATATAGGTGTCGATAGGCATTTCAGATATAGGTGCCGATAGGCATTTCAGATATAGTTGCCGATTGGCATTTTAAAAATAGGTGCCGATAGGCATTTCAGATATAGAAGCCGATAGGCATTTCAAATATATGTGCCGATAGGCATTCCAGATATGGTTTCCGATAGGCATTTCAAATATAGGTGCTGATAGGCATTTCAGATGTAGTTTCCGATAGGAATTTCAAAAATAGGTGTCGATAGGCATTTCAGATATAGGTGTCAATAGGCATTTCAGATATAGGTGTCGATAGGCATTTCAGATATAGGTGTCGATAGGCATTTCAGATATTGGTGTCGATAGGCATTTCAGATATAGGTGTCGATAGGCATTTCAGATATAGGTGTCGATAGGCATTTCAGATATAGGTGTCGATAGGCATTTCAGATAAAGGTGCCGATAGGCATTTCAGATATAGTTGCCGATTGGCATTTTAAAAATAGGTGCCGATAGGCATTTCAGATATAGAAGCCGATAGGCATTTCAAATATAGGTGCCGATGGGCATTCCAGATATGGTTGCCGATAGGCATTTCAAATATAGGTGCTGATAGGCATTTCAGATGTAGTTTTCGATAGGCATTTCAAAAATAGGTGTCGATAGGCATTTCAGATATAGGTGTCGATAGGCATTTCAAAAATAGGTGTCGATAGGCATTTCAGATATAGGTGTCGATAGGCATTTCAGATATAGGTGTCGATAGGCATTTCAGATATAGGTGTCGATAGGCATTTCAGATATAGGTGTCGATAGGCATTTCAGATATAGTTGTCGATAGGCATTTCAGATATAGGTGTCGATAGGCATTTCAGATATAGGTGCCGATAGGCATTTCAGATATAGTTGCCGATTGGCATTTTAAAAATAGGTGCCGATAGGCATTTCAGATATAGAAGCCGATAGGCATTTCAAATATAGGTGCCGATAGGCATTCCAGATATGGTTGCCGATAGGCATTTCAAATATAGGTGCTGATAGGCATTTCAGATGTAGTTTCCGATAGGCATTTCAAAAATAGGTGTCGATAGGCATTTCAGATATAGGTGTCGATAGGCATTTCAGATATAGGTGTCGATAGGCATTTCAGATATAGGTGTCGATAGGCATTTCAGATATAGGTGTCGATAGGCATTTCAGATATAGGTGTCGATAGGCATTTCAGATATAGGTGTCGATAGGCATTTCAGATATAAGTGTCGATAGGCATTTCAGATATAGGATCCGATAGGCATTTCAGATATAGTTGCCGATTGGCATTTTAAAAATAGGTGCCGATAGGCATTTCAGATATAGAAGCCGTTAGGCATTTCAAATATAGGTGCCGATAGGCATTCCAGATATGGTTGCCGATAGGCATTTCAAATATAGGTGCTGATAGGCATTTCAGATGTAGTTTCCGATAGGCATTTCAAAAATAGGTGTCGATAGGCATTTCAGATATAGGTGTCGATAGGCATTTCAGATATAGGTGTCGATAGGCATTTCAGATATAGGTGTCGATAGGCATTTCAGATATAGGTGTCGATAGGCATTTCAGATATAGGTGTCGATAGGCATATCAGATATAGGTGTCGATAGGCATTTCAGATATAGGTGTCGATAGGCATTTCAGATATAGGTGCAGATAGGTATTTCAGATAAAGTTGCCGACTGGCATTTTAAAAATAGGTGCCGATAGGCATTTCAGATATAGAAGCCGATAGGCATTTCAAATATAGGTGCCGATAGGCATTCCAGATATGGTTGCCGATAGGCATTTCAAATATAGGTGCTGATAGGCATTTCAGATGTAGTTTCCGATAGGCATTTCAAAAATAGGTGTCGATAGGCATTTCAGATATAGGTGTCGATAGGCATTTCAAATATAGGTGTCGATAGGCATTTCAGATATAAGTGTCGATAGGCATTTCAGATATAGGTGTCGATAGGCATTTCAGATATAGGTGTCGATAGGCATTGCAGATATAGGTGCCGATAGGCATTTCAGATATCGTTGCCGATTGGCATTTTAAAAATAGGTGCCGATAGGCATTTCAAATATAGATGCCGATAGGCATTTCAAATATAGGGGCCGATAGGCATTCCAGATATGGTTGCCGATAGGCATTTCAAATATAGGTGCTGATAGGCATTTCAGATGTAGTTTCCGATAGGCATTTCAAAAATAGGTGTCGATAGGCATTTCAGATATAGGTGTCGATAGGCATTTCAGATATAGGTGTCGATAGGCATTTCAGATATAGGTGTCGATATGCATTTCAGATATAGGTGTCGATAGGCATTTCAGATATAGGTGTCGATAGGCATTTCAGATATAGGTGTCGATAGGCATTTCAGATATAGGTGTCGATAGGCATTTCAGATATAGGTGCCGATAGGCATTTCAGATATAGTTGCCGATTGGCATTTTAAAAATAGGTGCCGATAGGCATTTCAGATATAGAAGCCGATAGGCATTTCAAATATAGGTGCCGATAGGCATTCCAGATATGGTTGCCGATAGGCATTTCAAATATAGGTGCTGATAGGCATTTCAGATGTAGTTTCCGATAGGCATTTCAAAAATAGGTGTCGATAGGCATTTCAGATATAGGTGTCGATAGGCATTTCAGATATAGGTGTCGATAGGCATTTCAGATATAGGTGTCGATAGGCATTTCAGATATAGGTGTCGATAGGCAGTTCAGATATAGGTGTCGATAGGCATTTCAGATATAGTTGCCAATTGGCATTTTAAAAATAGGTGCCGATAGGCATTTCAGATATAGAAGCCGATAGGCATTTCAAATATAGGTGCCGATAGGCATTCCAGATATGGTTGCCGATAGGCATTTCAAATATGGGTGCTGATAGGCATTTCAGATGTAGTTTCCGATAGGCATTTCAAAAATAGGTGTCGATAGGCATTTCAGATATAGGTGTCGATAGGCATTTCAGACATAGGTGTCGATAGGCATTTCAGATATAGGTGTCGATAGGCATTTCAGATATAGGTGTCGATAGGCATTTCAGATAGAGGTGTCGATAGGCATTTCAGATATAGGTGTCGATAGGCATTTCAGATATAGGTGCCGATAGGCATTTCAGATATAGTTGCCGATTAGCATTTTAAAAATAGGTGCCGATAGGCATTTCAGATATAGAAGCCGATAGGCATTTCAAATATAGGTGCCGATAGGCATTCCAGATATGGTTGCCGATAGGCATTTCAAATATAGGTGCTGATAGTCATTTCAGATGTAGTTTCCGATAGGCATTTCAAAAATAGGTGTCGATAGGCATTTCAGATATAGGTGTCGATAGGCATTTCAGATATAGGTGTCGATAGGCATTTCAGATATAGGTGTCGATAGGCATTTCAGATATAGGTGTCGATAGGCATTTCAGATATAGGTGTCGATAGGCATTTCAGATATAGGTGCCGATAGGCATTTCAGATATAGTTGCCGATTGGCATTTTAAAAATAGGTGCCGATAGGCATTTCAGATATAGAAGCCGATAGGCATTTCAAATATAGGTGCCGATAGGCATTCCAGATATGGTTGCCGATAGGCATTTCAAATATAGGTGCTGATAGGCATTTCAGATGTAGTTTCCGATAGGCATTTCAAAAATAGGTGTCGATAGGCATTTCAGATATAGGTGTCGATAGGCATTTCAGATATAGGTGTCGATAGGCATTTCAGATATAGGTGTCGATAGGCATTTCAGATATAGGTGTCGATAGGCATTTCAGATATAGGTGTCGATAGGCATTTCAGATATAGGTGTCGATAGGCATTTCAGATATAGGTGTCGATAGGCATTTCAGATATAGGTGCCGATAGGCATTTCAGATATAGTTGCCGATTGGCATTTTAAAAATAGGTGCCGATAGGCATTTCAGATATAGAAGCCGATAGGCATTTCAAATATAGGTGCCGATAGGCATTCCAGATATGGTTGCCGATAGGCATTTCAAATATCGGTGCTGATAGGCATTTCAGATGTAGTTTCCGATAGGCATTTCAAAAATAGGTGTCGATAGGCATTTCAGATATAGGTGTCGATAGGCATTTCAGATATAGGTGTCGATAGGCATTTCAGATATAGGTGTCGATAGGCATTTCAGATATAGGTGTCGATAAGGATTTCAGATATAGGTGTCGATAGGCATTTCAGATATAGGTGTCGATAGGCATTTCAGATATAGGTGTCGATAGGCATTTCAGATATAGGTGCCGATAGGCATATCAGATATAGTTGCCGATTGGCATTTTAAAAATAGGTGCCGATAGGCATTTCAGATATAGAAGCCGATAGGCATTTCAAATATAGGTGCCGATAGGCATTCCAGATATGGTTGCCGATAGGCATTTCAAATATAGGTGCTGATAGGCATTTCAGATGTAGTTTCCGATAGGCATTAAAAAAATAGGTGTCGATAGGCATTTCAGATATAGGTGTCGATAGGCATTTCAGATATAGGTGTCGATAGGCATTTCAGATATAGGTGTCGATAGGCATTTCAGATATAGGTGTCGATAGGCATTTCAGATATAGGTGTCGATAGGCATTTCAGATATAGGTGTCGATAGGCATTTCAGATATAGGTGCCGATAGGCATTTCAGATATAGTTGCCGATTGGCATTTTAAAAATAGGTGCCGATAGGCATTTCAGATATAGAAGCCGATAGGCATTTCAAATATAGGTGCCGATAGGCATTCCAGATATGGTTGCCGATAGGCATTTCAAATATAGGTGCTGATAGGCATTTCAGGTGTAGTTTCCGATAGGCATTTCAAAAATAGGTGTCGATAGGCATTTCAGATATAGGTGTCGATAGGCATTTCAGATATAGGTGCCGATAGGCATTTCAGATATAGTTGCCGATTGGCATTTTAAAAATAGGTGCCGATAGGCATTTCAGATATAGAAGCCGATAGGCATTTCAAATCAAGGTGCCGATAGGCATTCCAGATATGGTTGCCGATAGGCATTTCAAATATAGGTGCTGATAGGCATTTCAGATGTAGTTTCCGATAGGCATTTCAAAAATAGGTGTCGATAGGCATTTCAGATATAGGTGTCGATAGGCATTTCAGATATAGGTGTCGATAGGCATTTCAAAAATAGGTGTCGATAGGCATTTCAGATATAGGTGTCGATAGGCATTTCAGATATAGGTGTCGATAGGCATTTCAGATATAGGTGTCGATAGGCATTTCAGATATAGGTGTCGATAGGCATTTCAGATATAGGTGTCGATAGGCCTTTCAGATATAGGTGTCGATAGGCATTTCAGATATAGGTGTCAATAGGCATTTCAGATATAGGTGCCGATAGGCATTTCAGATATAGTTGCCGATTGGCATTTTAAAAATAGGTGCCGATAGGCATTTCAGATATAGAAGCCGATAGGCATTTCAAATATAGGTGCCGATAGGCATTCCAGATATGGTTGCCGATAGGCATTTCAAATATAAGTGCTGATAGGCATTTCAGATGTAGTATCCGATAGGCATTTCAAAAATAGGTGTCGATAGGCATTTCAGATATAGGTGTCGATAGGCATTTCAGATATAGGTGTCGATGGGCATTTCAGATATAGGTGTCGATAGGCATCTCAGATATAGGTGTCGATAGGCATTTCAGATATAGGTGTCGATAGGCATTTCAGATATAGGTGTCGATAGGCATTTCAGATATAGGTGTCGATAGGCATTTCAGATATAGGTGTCGATAGGCATTTCAGATATAGGTGTCGATAGGCATTTCAGATATAGGTGCCGATAGGCATTTCAGATATAGTTGCCGATTGGCATTTTAAAAATAGGTGCCGATAGGCATTTCAGATATAGAAGCCGATATGCATTTCAAATATAGGTGCCGATAGGCATTCCAGATATGGTTGCCGATAGGCATTTCAAATATAGGTGCTGATAAGCATTTCAGATGTAGTTTCCGATAGGCATTTCAAAAATAGGTGTCGATAGGCATTTCAGATATAGGTGTCGATAGGCATTTCAGATATAGGTGTCGATAAGCATTTCAGATATAGGTGTCGATAGGCATTTCAGATATAGGTGTCGATAGGCAATTTCAGATATAGGTGCCGATAGGCATTTCAGATATAGTTGCCGATTGGCATTTTAAAAATAGGTGCCGATAGGCATTTCAGATATAGAAGCCGATAGGCATTTCAAATATAGGTGCCGATAGGCATTCCAGATATGGTTGCCGATAGGCATTTAAATATATGTGCTGATAGGCATTTCAGATGTAGTTTCCGATAGGCATTTCAAAAATAGGTGTCGATAGGCATTTCAGATATAGGTGTCGATAGGCATTTCAGATATAGGTGTCGATAGGCATTTCAGATATAGGTGTCGATAGGCATTTCAGATATAGGTGTCGATAGGCATTTCAGATATAGGTGTCGATAGGCATTTCAGATATAGGTGTCGATAGGCATTTCAGATGTAGGTGTCGATAGGCATTTCAGATATAGGTGTCGATAGGCATTTCAGATATAGGTGCCGATAGGCATTTCAGATATAGAAGCCGATAGGCATTTCAAATATAGGTGCCGATAGGCATTCCAGATATGGTTGCCGATAGGCATTTCAAATATAGGTGCTGATAGGCATTTCAGATGTAGTTTCCGATAGGCATTTCAAAAATAGGTGTCGATAGGCATTTCAGATATAGGTGTCGATAGGCATTTCAGATATAGGTGTCGATAGGCATTTCAGATATAGGTTCGATAGGCATTTCAGATATAGGTGTCGATAGGCATTTCAGATATAGGTGCCGATAGGCATTTCAGATATAGTTGCCGATTGGCATTTTAAAAATAGGTGCCGATAAGCATTTCAGATATAGAAGCCGATAGGCATTTCAAATATAGGTGCCGATAGGCATTCCAGATATGGTTGCCGATAGGCATTTCAAATATAGGTGCTGATAGGCATTTCAGATGTAGTTTCCGATAGGCATTTAAAAAATAGGTGTCGATAGGCATTTCAGATATAGGTGTCGATAGGCATTTCAGATATAGGTGTCGATAGGCATTTCAGATATAGATGTCGATAGGCATTTCAGATATAGGTGTCGATAGGCATTTCAGATATAGGTGTCGATAGGCATTTCAGATATAGGTGTCGATAGGCATTTCAGATATATGTGTCGATAGGCATTTCAGATATAGGTGCCGATAGGCATTTCAGATATAGTTGCCGATTGGCATTTTAAAAATAGGTGCCGATAGGCATTTCAGATATAGAAGCCGATAGGCATTTCAAATATAGGTGCCGATGGGCATTCCAGATATGGTTGCCGATAGGCATTTCAAATATAGGTGCTGATAGGCATTTCAGATGTAGTTTTCGATAGGCATTTCAAAAATAGGTGTCGATAGGCATTTCAGATATAGGTGTCGATAGGCATTTCAAATATAGGTGTCGATAGGCATTTCAGATGTAGGTGTCGATAGGCATTTCAGATATAGGTGTCGATAGGCATTTCAGACATAGGTGTCGATAGGCATTTCAGATATAGGTGTCGATAGGCATTTCAGATATAGGTGTCGATAGGCATTTCAGATATAGGTGTCGATAGGCATTTCAGATATAGGTGCCGATAGGCATTTCAGATATAGTTGCCGATTGGCATTTTAAAAATAGGTGCCGATAGGCATTTCAGATATAGAAGCCGATAGGCATTTCAAATATAGGTGCCGATAGGCATTCCAGATATGGTTGCCGATAGGCATTTCAAATAAAGGTGCTGATAGGCATTTCAGATGTAGTTTCCGATAGGCATTTCAAAAATAGGTGTCGATAGGCATTTCAGATATAGGTGTCGATAGGCATTTCAGATATAGGTGTCGATAGGCATTTCAGATATAGGTGTCGATAGGCATTTCAGATATAGGTGTCGATAGGCATTTCAGATATAGGTGTCGATAGGCATTTCAGATATAGGTGTCGATAGGCATTTCAGATATAAGTGTCGATAGGCATTTCAGATATAGGATCCGATAGGCATTTCAGATATAGTTGCCGATTGGCATTTTAAAAATAGGTGCCGATAGGCATTTCAGATATAGAAGCCGATAGGCATTTCAAATATAGGTGCCGATAGGCATTCCAGATATGGTTGCCGATAGGCAATTCAAATATAGGTGCTGATAGGCATTTCAGATGTAGTTTCCGATAGGCATTTCAAAAATAGGTGTCGATAGGCATTTCAGATATAGGTGTCGATAGGCATTTCAGATATAGGTGTCGATAGGCATTTCAGATAAAGGTGTCGATAGGCATTTCAGATATAGGTGTCGATAGGCATTTCAGATATAGGTGTCGATAGGCATTTCAGATATAGGTGTCGATAGGCATTTCAGATATAGGTGTCGATAGGCATTGCAGATATAGGTGCCGATAGGCATTTCAGATATAGTTGCCGATTGGCATTTTAAAAATAGGTGCCGATAGGCATTTCAAATATAGATGCCGATAGGCATTTCAAATATAGGTGCCGATAGGCATTCCAGATATGGTTGCCGATAGGCATTTCAAATATAGGTGCTGATAGGCATTTCAGATGTAGTTTCCGATAGGCATTTCAAAAATAGGTGTCGATAGGCATTTCAGATATAGGTGTCGATAGGCATTTCAGATATAGGTGTCGATAGGCATTTCAGATATAGGTGTCGATAGGCATTTCAGATATAGGTGTCGATAGGCATTTCAGATATAGGTGTCGATAGGCATTTCAGATATAGGTGTCGATAGGCATTTCAGATATAGGTGTCGATAGGCATTTCAGATATAGGTGCCGATAGGCATTTCAGATATAGTTGCCGATTGGCATTTTAAAAATAAGTGCCGATAGGCATTTCAGATATAGAAGCCGATAGGCACTTCAAGTATAGGTGCCGATAGGCATTCCAGATATGGTTGCCGATAGGCATTTCAAATATAGGTGCTGATAGGCATTTCAGATGTAGTTTCCGATAGGCATTTCAAAAATAGGTGTCGATAGGCATTTCAGATATAGGTGTCGATAGGCATTTCAGATATAGGTGTCGATAGGCATTTCAGATATAGTTGCCGATTGGCATTTTAAAAATAGGTGCCGATAGGCATTTCAGATATAGAAGCCGATAGGCATTTCAAATATAGGTGCCGATAGGCATTCCAGATATGGTTGCCGATAGGCATTTCAAATATGGGTGCTGATAGGCATTTCAGATGTAGTTTCCGATAGGCATTTCAAAAATAGGTGTCGATAGGCATTTCAGATATAGGTGTCGATAGGCATTTCAGACATAGGTGTCGATAGGCATTTCAGATATAGGTGTCGATAGGCATTTCAGATATAGGTGTCTATAGGCATTTCAGATAGAGGTGTCAATAGGCATTTCAGATATAGGTGTCGATAGGCATTTCAGATATAGGTGCCGATAGGCATTTCAGATATAGTTGCCGATTGGCATTTTAAAAATAGGTGCCGATAGGCATTTCAGATATAGAAGCCGATAGGCATTTCAAATATAGGTGCCGATAGGCATTCCAGATATGGTTGCCGATAGGCATTAAAAATATAGGTGCTGATAGTCATTTCAGATGTAGTTTCCGATAGGCATTTCAAAAATAGGTGTCGATAGGCATTTCAGATATAGGTGTCGATAGGCATTTCAGATATAGGTGTCGTAGGCATTTCAGATATAGGTGCCGATAGGCATTTCAGATATAGTTGCCGATTGGCATTTTAAAAATAGGTGCCGATAGGCATTTCAGATATAGGTGCCGATAGGCATTTCAGATATAGTTGCCGATTGGCATTTTAAAAATAGGTGCCGATAGGCATTTCAGATATAAAAGCCGATAGGCATTTCAAATATAGGTGCCGATAGGCAATCCAGATATGGTTGCCGATAGGCATTTCAAATATAGGTGCTGATAGGCATTTCAGATGTAGTTTCCGATAGGCATTTCAAAAATAGGTGTCGATAGGCATTTCAGATATAGGTGTCGATAGGCATTTCAGATATAGGTGTCGATAGGCATTTCAGATATAGGTGTCGATAGGCATTTCAGATATAGGTGTCGATAGGGATTTCAGATATAGGTGTCGATAGGCATTTCAGATATAGGTGTCGATAGGCATTTCAGATATAGGTGTCGATAGGCATTTCAGATATAGGTGCCGATAGGCATTTCAGATATAGTTGCCGATTGGCATTTTAAAAATAGGTGCCGATAGGCATTTCAGATATAGAAGCCGATAGGCATTTCAAATATAGGTGCCGATAGGCATTCCAGATATGGTTGCCGATAGGCATTTAAATATATGTGCTGATAGGCATTTCAGATGTAGTTTCCGATAGGCATTTCAAAAATAGGTGTCGATAGGCATTTCAGATATAGGTGTCGATAGGCATTTCAGATATAGGTGTCGATAGGCATTTCAGATATAGGTGTCGATAGGCATTTCAGATATAGGTGTCGATAGGCATTTCAGATATAGGTGTCGATAGGCATTTCAGATATAGGTGTCGATAGGCATTTCAGATATAGGTGCCGATAGGCATTTCAGATATAGTTGCCGATTGGCATTTTAAAAATAGGTGCCGATAGGCATTTCAGATATAGAAGCCGATAGGCATTTCCAATATAGGTGCCGATAGGCATTCCAGATATGGTTGCCGATAGGCATTTCAAATATAGGTGCTGATAGGCATTTCAGATGTAGTTTCCGATAGGCATTTCAAAAATAGGTGTCGATAGGCATTTCAGATATAGGTGTCGATAGGCCTTTCAGATATATGTGTCGATAGGCATTTCAAATATAGGTGTCGATAGGCATTTCAGATATAGGTGTCGATAGGCATTTCAGATATAGGTGTCGATAGGCATTTCAGATATAGGTGTCGATAGGCATTTCAGATATAGGTGTCGATAGGCATTTCAGATATAGGTGCCGATAGGCATTTCAGATATAGTTGCCGATTGGCATTTTAAAAATAGGTGCCGATAGGCATTTCAGATATAGAAGCCGATAGGCATTTCAAATATAGGTGCCGATAGGCATTCCAGATATGGTTGCCGATAGGCATTTCAAATATAGGTGCTGATAAGCATTTCAGATGTAGTTTCCGATAGGCATTTCAAAAATAGGTGTCGATAGGCATTTCAGATATAGGTGTCGATAGGCATTTCAGATATAGGTGTCGATAAGCATTTCAGATATAGGTGTCGATAGGCATTTCAGATATAGGTGTCGATAGGCATTTCAGATATAGGTGCCGATAGGCATTTCAGATATAGTTGCCGATTGGCATTTTAAAAATAGGTGCCGATAGGCATTTCAGATATAGAAGCCGATAGGCATTTCAAATATAGGTGCCGATAGGCATTCCAGATATGGTTGCCGATAGGCATTTCAAATACAGGTGCTGATAGGCATTTCAGATGTAGTTTCCGATAGGCATTTCAAAAATAGGTGTCGATAGGCATTTTAGATATAGGTGTCAAAAGGCATTTCAGATATAGGTGTCGATAGGCATTTCAAAAATAGGTGTCGATAGGCATTTCAGATATAGGTGTCGATAGGCATTTCAGATATAGGTGTCGATAGGCATTGCAGATATAGGTGTCGATAGGCATTTCAGATATAGGTGTCGATAGGCATTTCAGATATAGGTGTCGATAGGCATTTCAGATATAGGTGTCGATAGGCATTTCAGATATAGGTGTCGATAGGCATTTCAGATATAGGTGCCGATAGGCATTTCAGATATAGTTGCCGATTGGCATTTTAAAAATAGGTGCCGATAGGCATTTCAGATATAGAAGCCGATAGGCATTTCAAATATAGGTGCCGATAGGCATTCCAGATATGGTTGCCAATAGGCATTTCAAATATAAGTGCTGATAGGCATTTCAGATGTAGTATCCGATTGGCATTTCAAAAATAGGTGTCGATAGGCATTTCAGATATAGGTGTCGATAGGCATTTCAGATATAGGTGTCGATGGGCATTTCAGATATAGGTGTCGATAGGCATCTCAGATATAGGTGTCGATAGGCATTTCAGATATAGGTGTCGATAGGCATTTCAGATATAGGTGTCGATAGGCATTTCAGATATAGGTGTCGATAGGCATTTCAGATATAGGTGCCGATAGGCATTTCAGATATAGTTGCCGATTGGCATTTTAAAAATAGGTGCCGATAGGCATTTCAGATATAGAAGCCGATAGGCATTTCAAATATAGGTGCCGATAGGCATTCCAGATATGGTTGCCGATAGGCATTTCAAATATAGGTGCTGATAGGCATTTCAGATGTAGTTTCCGATAGGCATTTCAAAAATAGGTGTCGATAGGCATTTCAGATATAGGTGTCGATAGGCATTTCAGATATAGGTGTCGATAGGCATTTCAGATGTAGGTGTCGATAGGCATTTCAGATATAGGTGTCGATAGGCATTTCAGATATAGGTGCCGATAGGCATTTCAGATATAGAAGCCGATAGGCATTTCAAATATAGGTGCCGATAGGCATTCCAGATATGGTTGCCGACAGGCATTTCAAATATAGGTGCTGATAGGCATTTCAGATGTAGTTTCCGATAGGCATTTCAAAAATAGGTGTCGATAGGCATTTCAGATATAGGTGTCGATAGGCATTTCAGATATAGGAGTCGATAGGCATTTCAGATATAGGTGTCGATAGGCATTTCAGATATAGGTGTCGATAGGCATTTCAGATATAGGTGCCGATAGGCATTTCAGATATAGTTGCCGATTGGCATTTTAAAAATAGGTGCCGATAGGCATTTCAGATATAGAAGCCGATAGGCATTTCAAATATAGGTGCCGATAGGCATTCCAGATATAGTTGCCGATAGGCATTTCAAATATAGGTGCTGATAGGCATTTCAGATGTAGTTTCCGATAGGCATTTCAAAAATAGGTGTCGATAGGCATTTCAGATATAGGTGTCGATAGGCATTTCAGATATAGGTGTCGATAGGCATTTCAGATATAGGTGTCGATAGGCATTTCAGATATAGGTGTCGATAGGCATTTCAGATATAGGTGTCGATAGGCATTTCAGATATAGGTGTCGATAGGCATTTCAGATATAGGTGTCGATAGGCATTTCAGATATAGGTGTCGATAAGCATTTCAGACATAGGTGTCGATAGGCATTTCAGATATAGGTGCCGATAGGCATTTCAGATAAAGTTGCCGATTGGCATTTTAAAAATAGGTGCCGATAGGCATTTCAGATATAGAAGCCGATAGGCATTTCAAATATAGGTGCCGATAGGCATTCCAGATATGGTTGCCGATAGGCATTTCAAATATAGGTGCTGATAGGCATTTCAGATGTAGTTTCCGATAGGCATTTCAAAAATAGGTGTCGATAGGCATTTCAGATATAGGTGTCGATAGGCATTTCAGATATAGGTGTCGATAGGCATTTCAGATGTAGGTGTCGATAGGCATTTCAGATATAGGTGCCGATAGGCATTTCAGATATAGAAGCCGATAGGCATTTCAAATATAGGTGCCGATAGGCATTCCAGATATGGTTGCCGATAGGCATTTCAAATATAGGTGCTGATAGGCATTTCAGATGTAGTTTCCGATAGGCATTACAAAAATAGGTGTCGATAGGCATTTCAGATATAGGTGTCGATAGGCATTTCAGATATAGGTGTCGATAGGCATTTCAGATATAGGTGTCGATAGGCATTTAAGATATAGGTGTCGATAGGCATTTCAGATATAGGTGTCGATAGGCATTTCAGATATAGGTGTCGATAGGCATTTCAGATATAGGTGTCGATAGGCATTTCAGATATAGGTGTCGATAGGCATTTCAGATATAGGTGTCGATAGGCATTTCAGATATAGGTGTCGATAGGCATTTCAGATATAGGTGTCGATAGGCATTTCAGATATAGGTGTCGATAAGCATTTCAGACATAGGTGTCGATAGGCATTTCAGATATAGGTGCCGATAGGCATTTCAGATAAAGTTGCCGATTGGCATTTTAAAAATAGGTGCCGATAGGCATTTCAGATATAGAAGCCGATAGGCATTTCAAATATAGGTGCCGATAGGCATTCCAGATATGGTTGCCGATAGGCATTTCAAATATAAGTGCTGATAGGCATTTCAGATATAGGTGTCGATAGGCATTTCAGATATAGGTGTCGATCGGCATTTCAGATATAGGTGTCGATAGGCATTTCAGATGTAGGTGTCGATAGGCATTTCAGATATAGGTGCCGATAGGCATTTCAGATATAGAAGCCGATAGGCATTTCAAATATAGGTGCCGATAGGCATTCCAGATATGGTTGCCGATAGGCATTTCAAATATAGGTGCTGATAGGCATTTCAGATGTAGTTTCCGATAGGCATTACAAAAATAGGTGTCGATAGGCATTTCAGATATAGGTGTCGATAGGCATTTCAGATATAGGTGTCGATAGGCATTTCAGATATAGGTGTCGATAGGCATTTAAGATATAGGTGTCGATAGGCAAATCAGATATAGGTGTCGATAGGCATTTCAGATATAGGTGTCGATAGGCATTTCAGATATAGGTGTCGATAGGCATTTCAGATATAGGTGTCGATAGGCATTTCAGATATAGGTGCCGATAGGCATTTCAGATATAGAAGCCGATAGGCATTTCAAATATAGGTGCCGATAGGCATTCCAGATATGGTTGCCGATAGGCATTTCAAATATAGGTGCTGATAGGCATTTCAGATGTAGTTTCCGATAGGCATTACAAAAATAGGTGTCGATAGGCATTTCAGATATAGGTGTCGATAGGCATTTCAGATATAGGTGTCGACGGGCATTTCAGATATAGGTGTCGATAGGCATTTCAGATATAGGTGTCGATAGGCATTTCAGATATAGGTGTCGATAGGCATTTCAGATATAGGTGTCGATAGGCATTTCAGATATAGGTGTCGATAGGCATTTCAGATATAGGTGCCGATAGGCATTTCAGATATAGTTGCCGATTGGCATTTTAAAAATAAGTGCCGATAGGCATTTCAGATATAGAAGCCGATAGGCATTTCAAATATAGG
>JAVRKA010000575.1:0-84978 GCA_034508555.1 Venustoraphidia nigricollis
CAGATATAGGTGTCGATAGGCATTTCAGATATAGGTGTCGAAAGGCATTTCAGATATAGGTGTCGATAGGCATTTCAGATATAGGTGTCGATAGGCATTTCAGATATAGGTGTCGATAGGCATTTCAGATATAGGTGTCGATAGGCATTTCAGATATAGGTGTCGAAAGGCATTTCAGATATAGGTGTCGATAGGCATTTCAGATATAGGTGTCGATAGGCATTTCAGATATAGGTGTCGATAGGCATTTCAGATATAGGTGCCGATAGGCATTTCAGATATAGTTGCCGATTGGCATTTTAAAAATAGGTGCCGATAGGCATTTCAGATATAGAAGCCGATAGGCATTTCAAATATAGGTGCCGATAGGCATTCCAGATATGGTTGCCGATAGGCATTTCAAATATAGGTGCTGATAGGCATTTCAGATGTAGTTTCCGATAGGCATTTCAAAAATAGGTGTCGATAGGCATTTCAGATATAGGTGTCGATAGGCATTTCAGATATAGGTGTCGATAGGCATTTCAGATATAGGTGTCGATAGGCATTTCAGATATAGGTGTCGATAGGCATTTCAGATATAGGTGTCGATAGGCATTTCAGTTATAGGTGTCGATAGGCATTTCAGATATAGGTGTCGATAGGCATTTCAGATATAGGTGTCGATAGGCAATTCAGATATAGGTGTCGATAGGCATTTCAGATATAGGTTTTCGATAGGCATTTCAGATATAGGTGTCGATAGGCATTTCAGATATAGGTGTCGATAGGCATTTCAGATATAGGTGCCGATAGGCATTTCAGATATAGTTGCCGATTGGCATTTTAAAAATAGGTGCCGATAGGCATTTCAGATATAGAAGCCGATAGGCATTTCAAATATAGGTGCCGATAGGCATTCCAGAAATGGTTTCCGATAGGCATTTCAAATATAGGTGCTGATAGGCATTTCAGATGTAGTTTCCGATAGGCATTTCAAAAATAGGTGTCGATAGGCATTTCAGATATAGGTGTCGATAGGCATTTCAGATATAGGTGTCGATAGGCATTTCAGATATAGGTGTCGATAGGCATTTCAGATATAGGTGTCGATAGGCATTTCAGATATAGGTGTCGATAGGAATTTCAGATATAGGTGTCGATAGGCATTTCAGATATAGGTGTCGATAGGCATTTCAGATATAGGTGTCGATAGGCATTTCAGACATAGGTGTCGATAGGCATTTCAGATATAGGTGCCGATAGGCATTTCAGATATAGTTGCCGATTGGCATTTTAAAAATAGGTGCCGATAGGCATTTCAGATATAGAAGCCGATAGGCATTTCAAATATAGGTGCCGATAGGCATTCCAGATATGGTTGCCGATAGGCATTTCAAATATAGGTGCTGATAGGAATTTCAGATGTAGTTTCCGATAGGCATTTCAAAAATAGGTGTCGATAGGCATTTCAGATATAGGTGTCGTAGGCATTTCAGATATAGGTGTCGATAGGCATTTCAGAAATAGGTGTCGATAGGCATTTCAGATATAGGTGTCGATAGGCATTTCAGATATAGGTGTCGATAGGCATTTCAGATATAGGTGTCGATAGGCATTTCAGATATAGGTGTCGATAGGCATTTCAGATATAGGTGCCGATAGGCATTTCAGATATAGTTGCCGATTGGCATTTTAAAAATAGGTGCCGATAGGCATTTCAGATATAGAAGCCGATAGGCATTTCAAATATAGGTGCGGATAGGCATTCCAGATATGGTTGCCGATAGGCATTTCAAATATAGGTGCTGATAGGCATTTCAGATGTAGTTTCCGATAGGCATTTCAAAAATAGGTGTTGATAGGCATTTCAGATATAGGTGTCGATAGGCATTTCAGATATAGGTGTCGATAGGCATTTCAGATATAGGTGTCGTAGGCATTTCAGATATAGGTGTCGATAGGCATTTCAGATATAGGTGTCGATAGGCATTTCAGATATAGGTGTCGATAGGCATTTCAGATATAGGTGTCGATAGGCATTTCAGATATAGGTGTCGATAGGCATTTCAGATATAGGTGTCGATAGGCATTTCAGATATAGGTGCCGATAGGCATTTCAGATATAGTTGCCGATTGGCATTTTAAAAATAGGTGCCGATAGGCATTTCAGATATAGAAGCCGATAGGCATTTCAAATATAGGTGCCGATAGGCATTCCAGATATGGTTGCCGATAGGCATTTCAAATATAGGTGCTGATAGGCATTTCAGATGTAGTTTCCGATAGGCATTTCAAAAATAGGTGTCGATAGGCATTTCAGATATAGGTGTCGATAGGCATTTCAGATATAGGTGTCGATAGGCATTTCAGATATAGGTGTCGATAGGCATTTCAGATATAGGTGTCGATAGGCATTTCAGATATAGGTGTCGATAGGCATTTCAGATATAGGTGTCGATAGGCATTTCAGGTATAGGTGTCGATAGGCATTTCAGATATAGGTGTCAATAGGCATTTCAGATATAGGTGCCGATAGGCATTTCAGATATAGTTGCTGATTGGCATTTTAAAAATAGGTGCCGATAGGCATTTCAGATATAGAAGCCGATAGGCATTTCAAATATAGGTGCCGATAGGCATTCCAGATATGGTTGCCGATAGGCATTTCAAATATAGGTGCTGATAGGCATTTCAGATGTAGTTTCCGATAGGCATTTAAAAAATAGGTGTCGATAGGCATTTCAGATATAGGTGTCGATAGGCATTTCAGATATAGGTGTCGATAGGCATTTCAGATATAGGTGTCGATAGGCATTTCAGATATAGGTGTCGATAGGCATTTCAGATATAGGTGTCGATAGGCATTTCAGATATAGGTGTCGATAGGCATTTCAGATATAGGTGTCGATAGGCATTTCAGACATAGGTGTCGATAGGCATTTCAGATATAGGTGCCGATAGGCATTTCAGATATAGTTGCCGATTGGCATTTTAAAAATAGGTGCCGATAGGCATTTCAGATATAGAAGCCGATAGGCATTTCAAATATAGGTGCCGATAGGCATTCCAGATATGGTTGCCGATAGGCATTTCAAATATAGGTGCTGATAGGCATTTCAGATGTAGTTTCCGATAGGCATTTCAAAAATAGGTGTCGATAGGCATTTCAGATATAGGTGTCGTAGGCATTTCAGATATAGGTGTCGATAGGCATTTCAGAAATAGGTGTCGATAGGCATTTCAGATATAGGTGTCGATAGGCATTTCAGATATAGGTGTCGATAGGCATTTCAGATATAGGTGTAGATAGGCATTTCAGATATAGGTGTCGATAGGCATTTCAGATATAGGTGCCGATAGGCATTTCAGATATAGTTGCCGATTGGCATTTTAAAAATAGGTGCCGATAGGCATTTCAGATATAGAAGCCGATAGGCATTTCAAATATAGGTGCCGATAGGCATTCCAGATATGGTTGCCGATAGGCATTTCAAATATAGGTGCTGATAGGCATTTCAGATGTAGTTTCCGATAGGCATTTCAAAAATAGGTGTCGATAGGCATTTCAGATATAGGTGTCGATAGGCATTTCAGATATAGGTGTCGATAGGCATTTCAGATATAGGTGTCGATAGGCATTTCAGATATAGGTGTCGATAGGCATTTCAGATATAGGTGTCGATAGGCATTTCAGATATAGGTGTCGATAGGCATTTCAGATATAGGTGTCGATAGGCATTTCAGATATAGGTGTCGATATGCATTTCAGATATAGGTGTCAGTAGGCATTTCAGATATAGGTGTCGATAGGCATTTCAGATATAGGTGTCGATACGCATTTCAGATATAGGTGTCGATAGGCATTTCAGATATAGGTGTCGAAAGGCATTTCAGATATAGGTGTCGATAGGCATTTCAGATATAGGTGTCGATAGGCATTTCAGATATAGGTGTCGATAGGCATTTTAGATATAGGTGTCGATAGGCATTTCAGATATAGGTGTCGAAAGGCATTTCAGATATAGGTGTCGATAGGCATTTCAGATATAGGTGTCGATAGGCATTTCAGATATAGGTGTCGATAGGCATTTTAGATATAGGTGCCGATAGGCATTTCAGATATAGTTGCCAATTGGCATTTTAAAAATAGGTGCCGATAGGCATTTCAGATATAGAAGCCGATAGGCATTTCAAATATAGGTGCCGATAGGCATTCCAGATATGGTTGCCGATAGGCATTTCAAATATAGGTGCTGATAGGCATTTCAGATGTAGTTTCCGATAGGCATTTCAAAAATAGGTGTCGATAGGCATTTCAGATATAGGTGTCGATAGGCATTTCAGATATAGGTGTCGATAGGCATTTCAGATATAGGTGTCGATAGGCATTTCAGATATAGGTGTCGAAAGGCATTTCAGATATAGGTGTCGATAGGCATTTCAGATATAGGTGTCGATAGGCATTTCAGATATAGGTGTCGATAGGCATTTCAGATATAGGTGTCGATAGGCATTTCAGATATAGGTGCCGATAGGCATTTCAGATATAGTTGCCGATTGGCATTTTAAAAATAGGTGCCGATAGTCATTTCAGGTATAGAAGCCGATAGGCATTTCAAATATAGGTGCCGATAGGCATTCCAGATATGGTTGCCGATAGGCATTTCAAATATAGGTGCTAATAGGCATTTCAGATGTAGTTTCCGATAGGCATTTCAAAAACAGGTGCCGATAGGCATTTCAGATATAGGTGCCGATAGGCATTTCAGATATAGTTGCCGATTGGCATTTTAAAAATAGGTGCCGATAGGCATTTTAGATGTAGAAGCCGATAGGTATTTCAAATATAGGTGTCGATAGGCATTTCAGATATGTTTGCCGATAGGCATTTCAAATATAGGTGCTAATAGGCATTTCAGATGTAGTTTCCGATAGGCATTTCAAAAATAGGTGTCGATAGGCATTTCAGATATAGGTGTCGATAGGCATTTCAGATATAGGTGTCGATAGGCATTTCCGATATAGGTGTCGATAGGCTTTTCAGATATAGGTGTCGATAGGCATTTCAGATATAGGTGTCGATAGGCATTTCAGTTATTTGTGTCGATAGGCATTTCAGATATAGGTGTCGATAGGCATTTCAGATATAGGTGTCGATAGGCATTTCAGATATAGGTGTCGATAGGCATTTCAGATATAGGTGTCGATAGGCATTTCAGATATAGGTGTCGATAGGCATTTCAGATATAGGTGTCGATTGGCATTTCAGATATAGGTGTCGATAGGCATTTTAGATATAGGTGCCGATAGGCATTTCAGATATAGTTGCCGATTGGCATTTTAAAAATAGGTGCCGATAGGCATTTCAGATATAGAAGCCGATAGGCATTTCAAATATAGGTGCCGATAGGCATTCCAGATATGGTTGCCGATAGGCATTTCAAATATAGGTGCTGATAGGCATTTCAGATGTAGTTTCCGATAGGCATTTCAAAAATAGGTGTCGATAGGCATTTCAGATATAGGTGTCGATAGGCATTTCAGATATAGGTGTCGATAGGCATTTCAGATATAGGTGTCGATAGGCATTTCAGATATAGGTGTCGATAGGCATTTCAGATATAGGTGTCGATAGGCATTTCAGATATAGGTGTCGATAGGCATTTCAGATATAGGTGCCGATAGGCATTTCAGATATAGTTGCCGATTGGCATTTTAAAAATAGGTGCCGATAGGCATTTCAGATATAGAAGCCGATAGGCATTTCAAATATAGGTGCCGATAGGCATTCCAGATATGGTTGCCGATAGGCATTTCAAATATAGGTGCTTATAGGCATTTCAGATGTAGTTTCCGATAGGCATTTCAAAAATAGGTGTCGATAGGCATTTCAGATATAGGTGTCGATAGGCATTTCAGATATAGGTGTCGATAGGCATTTCAGATATAAGTGTCGATGGGCATTTCAGATATAGGTGTCGATAGGCATTTCAGATATAGGTGTCGATAGGCATTTCAGATATAGGTGTCGATAGGCATTTCAGATATAGGTGTCGATAGGCATTTCAGATATAGGTGTCGATAGGCATTTCAGATATAGGTGTCGATAGGCATTTCAGATATATGTGTCGATAGGCATTTCAGATATAGGTGTCGATAGGCATTTCAGATATAGGTGTCGATAGGCATTTCAGATATAGGTGTCGATAGGCATTTCAGATATAGGTGTCGAAAGGCATTTCAGATATAGGTGTCGATAGGCATTTCAGATATAGGTGTCGATAGGCATTTCAGATATAGGTGTCGATAGGCATTTCAGATATAGGTGTCGATAGGCATTTCAGATATAGGTGTCGAAAGGCATTTCAGATATAGGTGTCGATAGGCATTTCAGATATAGGTGTCGATAGGCATTTCAGATATAGGTGTCGATAGGCATTTCAGATATAGGTGCCGATAGGCATTTCAGATATAGTTGCCGATTGGCATTTTAAAAATAGGTGCCGATAGGCATTTCAGATATAGAAGCCGATAGGCATTTCAAATATAGGTGCCGATAGGCATTCCAGATATGGTTGCCGATAGGCATTTCAAATATAGGTGCTGATAGGCATTTCAGATGTAGTTTCCGATAGGCATTTCAAAAATAGGTGTCGATAGGCATTTCAGATATAGGTGTCGATAGGCATTTCAGATATAGGTGTCGATAGGCATTTCAGATATAGGTGTCGATAGGCATTTCAGATATAGGTGTCGATAGGCATTTCAGATATAGGTGTCGATAGGCATTTCAGATATAGGTGTCGATAGGCATTTCAGATATAGGTGTCGATAGGCATTTCAGATATAGGTGTCGATAGGCAATTCAGATATAGGTGTCGATAGGCATTTCAGATATAGGTGTCGATAGGCATTTCAGATATAGGTGTCGATAGGCATTTCAGATATAGGTGTCGATAGGCATTTCAGATATAGGTGCCGATAGGCATTTCAGATATAGTTGCCGATTGGCATTTTAAAAATAGGTGCCGATAGGCATTTCAGATATAGAAGCCGATAGGCATTTCAAATATAGGTGCCGATAGGCATTCCAGAAATGGTTTCCGATAGGCATTTCAAATATAGGTGCTGATAGGCATTTCAGATGTAGTTTCCGATAGGCATTTCAAGAATAGGTGTCGATAGGCATTTCAGATATAGGTGTCGATAGGCATTTCAGATATAGGTGTCGATAGGCATTTCAGATATAGGTGTCGATAGGAATTTCAGATATAGGTGTCGATAGGCATTTCAGATATAGGTGTCGATAGGAATTTCAGATATAGGTGTCGATAGGCATTTCAGATATAGGTGTCGATAGGCATTTCAGATATAGGTGCCGATAGGCATTTCAGATATAGTTGCCGATTGGCATTTTAAAAATAGGTGCCGATAGGCATTTTAGATATAGAAGCCGATAGGCATTTCAAATATAGGTGCTGATAGGCATTTCAGATGTAGTTTCCGATAGGCATTTCAAAAATAGGTGTCGATAGGCATTTCAGATATAGGTGTCGATAGGCATTTCAGATATAGGTGTCGATAGGCATTTCAGATATAGGTGTCGATAGGCATTTCAGATATAGGTGTCGATAGGCATTTCAGATATAGGTGTCGATAGGCATTTCAGATATAGGTGTCGATAGGCATTTCAGATATAGGTGCCGATAGGCATTTCAGATATAGTTGCCGATTGGCATTTTAAAAATAGGTGCCGATAGGCATTTCAGATATAGAAGCCGATAGGCATTTCAAATATAGGTGCCGATAGGCATTCCAGATATGGTTGCCGATAGGCATTTCAAATATAGGTGCTAATAGGCATTTCAGATGTAGTTTCCGATAGGCATTTCAAAAACAGGTGCCGATAGGCATTTCAGATATAGGTGCCGATAGGCATTTCAGATCTAGTTGCCGATTGGCATTTTAAAAATAGGTGCCGATAGGCATTTTAGATGTAGAAGCCGATAGGTATTTCAAATATAGGTGTCGATAGGCATTTCAGATATGGTTGCCGATAGGCATTTCAAATATAGGTGCTAATAGGCATTTCAGATGTAGTTTCCGATAGGCATTTCAAAAACAGGTGCCGATAGGCATTTCAGATATAGGTGCCGATAGGCATTTCAGATATAGTTGCCGATTGGCATTTTAAAAATAGGTGCCGATAGGCATTTTAGATGTAGTTTCCGATAGGCATTTCAAAAATAGGTGCCGATAGGCATTTCAGATATAGGTGCCGATAGGCATATCAGATATAGTTGCCGATAGGCATTTAAAATATAGGTGCCGATAGGCATTTCAAATATAGGTGTCGATAGGCATTTCAGATATAAATGCCGAATGGCATTTCAGATATAGGTACCGATAGGCATTTCTGATGTGGTTCCTGATAGGCATTTCAAATATAGGTGCTGATAGGCATTTCAGATGTAGTTTCCGATAGGCATTTCAAAAATAGGTGCCGATAGGCATTTCAGATATAAATGCCGATAGGCATTTCAGATATAAATGCCGATAGGCATTTCAGATATATTTACCGATTGGCATTTTAAAAATAGGTGCCGATAGGCATTTCAGATATAGAAGCCAATAGGCATTTCAAATATAGGTGCCGATAGGCATTCCAGATATGGTTGCCGATAGGCATTTCAAATATAGGTGCCGATAGGCGTTTCAGATGTAGTTTCCGATAGGCATTTCAAAAATTGGTGCCGATAGGCATATCAGATATAGGTGCCGATAGGCATTTCAGATATAGTTGCCGATTGGCATTTTAAAAAAAGGTGCCGATAGGCATTTCAGATTTAGAAGCCGATAGGTATTTCAAATATAGGTGTCGATAGGCATTTCAGATATGGTTGTCGATAGGCATTTCAAATATAGGAGCAGATAGGCATTTCAGATGTAGTTTCCGAAAGGCATTTTAAAAATAGGTGCCGATAGGCATTTCAGATATAGAAGCCGATAGGTATTTCAAATATAGGTGTCGATAGGCATTTCAGATATGGTTGCCGATAGGCATTTCAAATATTGGTGCTGATAGGCATTTCAGATGTAGTTTTCGATAGGCATTTCAAAAATAGGTGCCGATAGACATTTCAGATATAGGTGTCGATAGGCATTTCAGATATATTTGCCGATTGGCATTTTAAAAATAGGTGCCGATAGGGATTTCAGATATAGAAGCCGATAGGCATTTCAAATATAGGTGCCGATAGGCATTTCAAATATAGGTGTCGATAGGCATTTCAGATATAAATGCCGAAAGGCATTTCAGATATAGGTGCCGATAGGCATTTCTGATGTGGTTGCCGATAGGCATTTCAAATATAGGTGCTGATAGGCATTTGTGATGTAGTTTCCGATAGGCATTTCAAAAATAGGTGCCGATAGGCATTTTAGATATAGGTGCCGATAGGCATTTAAGATATAGTTGCCGATTGGCATATTAAAAATAGGTGCCGATAGGCATTATAGATATAGAAGCCGATAGGCATTTCAAATATAGGTGCCGATAGGCATTCCAGATATGGTTGCCGATAGGCATTTCAAATATAGGTGCTGCTAGGCATTTCAGATGTAGTTTCCGATAGGCATTTCAAAAATAGGTGCCGATAGGCATTTTAGATATAGGTGCCGATAGGCGTTTCAGATATAGATGCCAATTGGCATTTTAAAAATAGGTGCCGATAGGTATTTCAGATATAAGAGCCGATAGGCATTTCAAATATAGGTGCCGATAGGCATTCCAGATATGGTTGCCGATAGGCATTTCAAATATAGGTGCTGATAGGCATTTTAAATGTAGTTTCCGATAGGCATTTCAAAAATTGATGCCGATAGGCATTTCAGATATAGGTGCCGATAGGCATTTCAGATATAGTTGCCGATTGGCATTTTAAAAACAGGTGCCGATAGGCATTTCAGATATAGTTGCCAATTGGCATTTTAAAAATAGGTGTCGATAGGCATTTCAGATATAGAAGCCGATAGGCATTTCAAATATACGTGCCGATAGGCATTCCAGATATGGTTGCCGATAGGCATTTCAAATATAGTTGCTGATAGGCATTTCAGATGTAGTTTCCGATAGGCATTTCAAAAATTGGTGCCAATAGGCATTTCAGATATAGGTGCCGATAGGCATTTTAGATATAGTTGCCGATTGGCATTTTAAAAATAGGTGCCGATAGGCATTTCAGATATAGAAGCCGATAGGTATTTCAAATATAGGTGTCGATAGGCATTTCAGATATGGTTGACGATATGCACTTCAATTATAGGTGCTGATAGGCATTTCAGATGTAGTTTCCGATAGGCATTTCAAAAATAGGTCCCGATAGGCATTTCAGATATAGGTGCCGATAAGCATTTCAGATATAGTTGCCGATTGGCATTTTAAAAATAGGTGCCGATAGGCATTTTAGATGTAGTTTCCGATAGGCATTTCAAAAATAGATGCCGATAGGCATTTCAGATATAGGTGCCGATAGGCATATCAGATATAGTTGCCGATAGGCATTTAAAATATAGGTGTCGATAGGCATTTCAGATATAGGTGTCGATAGGCATTTCAGATATAGGTGTCGATAGGCATTTCAGATATAGGTGTCAATAGGCATTTCAGATATAGGTGTCGATAGGCATTTCAGATATAGGTGTCGATAGGCATTTCAGATATAGGTGTCGATAGGCATTTCAGATATAGGTGCCGATAGGCATTTCAGATATAGTTGCCGATTGGCAATTTAAAAATAGGTGCCGATAGGCATTTCAGATATAGAAGCCGATAGGCATTTCAAATATAGGTGCCGATAGGCATTCCAGATATGGTTGCCGATAGGCATTTTAAATATAGGTGCTGAAAGGCATTTCAGATGTAGTTTCCGATAGGCATTTCAAAAATAGGTGTCGATAGGCATTTCAGATATAGGTGTCGATAGGCATTTCAGATATAGGTGTCGATAGGCATTTCAGATATAGTTGTCGATAGGCATTTCAGATATAGGTGTCGATAGGCATTTCAGATATAGGTGTCGATAGGCATTTCAGATATAGGTGTCGATAGGCATTTCAGATATAGGTGTCGATAGGCATTTTAGATATAGGTGCCGATAGGCAATCTAGATATAGTTGCCGATTAGCATTTTAAAAATAGGTGCCGATAGGCATTTCAGATATAGAAGCCGATTGGCATTTCAAATATAGGTGCCGATAGGCATTCCAGATATGGTTGCCGATAGGCATTTCAAATATAGGTGCTGATAGGCATTTCAGATGTAGTTTCCGATAGGCATTTCAAAAATAGGTGTCGATAGGCATTTCAGATATAGGTGTCGATAGGCATTTCAGATATAGGTGTCGATAGGCATTTCAGATATAGGTGTCGATAGGCATTTCAGATATAGGTGTCGATAGGCATTTCAGATATAGGTGTCGATAGGCATTTCAGATATAGGTGTCGATAGGCATTTCAGATATAGGTGCCGATAGGCATTCCAGATATAGTTGCCGATTGGCATTTTAAAAATAGGTGCCGATAGGCATTTCAGATATAGAAGCCGATAGGCATTTCAAATATAGGTGCCGATAGGCATTCCAGATATGGTTGCCGATAGGCATTTCAAATATAGGTGCTGATAGGCATTTCAGATGTAGTTTCCGATAGGCATTTCAAAAATAGGTGTCGATACGCATTTCAGATATAGGTGTCGATAGGCATTTCAAATATAGGTGTCGAAAGGCATTTCAGATATAGGTGTCGATAGGCATTTCAGATATAGGTGTCGATAGGCATTTCAAATATAGGTGTCGATAGGCATTTCAGATATAGGTGTCGATAGGCATTTCAGATATAGGTGTCGATAGGCATTTCAGATATAGGTGTCGATAGGCATTTCAGATATAGGTGCCGATAGGCATTTCAGATATAGTTGCCGATTGGCATTTTAAAAATAGGTGCCGATAGGCATTTCAGATATAGAAGCCGATAGGCATTTCAAATATAGGTGCCGATAGGCATTCCAGATATGGTTGCCGATAGGCATTTCAAATATAGGTGCTGATAGGCATTTCAGATGTAGTTTTCGATAGGCATTTCAAAAATAGGTGTCGATAGGCATTTCAGATATAGGTGTCGATAGGCATTTCAGATATAGGTGTCTAAAGGCATTTCAGATATAGGTGTCGATAGGCATTTCAGATATAGGTGTCGATAGGCATTTCAGATATAGGTGTCGATAGGCATTTCAGATATAGGTGTCGATAGGCATTTCAGATATAGGTGTCGATAGGCATTTCAGATATAGGTGCCGATAGGCATTTCAGATATAGTTGCCGATTGGCATTTTAAAAATAGGTGCCGATAGGCATTTCAGATATAGAAGCCGATAGGTATTTCAAATATAGGTGTCGATAGGCATTTCAGATATGGTTGCCGATATGCACTTCAATTATAGGTGCTGATAGGCATTTCAGATGTAGTTTCCGATAGGCATTTCAAAAATAGGTCCCGATAGGCATTTCAGATATAGGTGCCGATAAGCATTTCAGATATAGTTGCCGATTGGCATTTTAAAAATAGGTGCCGATAGGCATTTTAGATGTAGTTTCCGATAGGCATTTCAAAAATAGATGCCGATAGGCATTTCAGATATAGGTGCCGATAGGCATATCAGATATAGTTGCCGATAGGCATTTAAAATATAGGTGTCGATAGGCATTTCAGATATAGGTGTCGATAGGCATTTCAGATATAGGTGTCGATAGGCATTTCAGATATAGGTGTCGATAGGCATTTCAGATATAGGTGTCGATAGGCATTTCAGATATAGGTGTCGATAGGCATTTCAGATATAGGTGTCGAAAGGCATTTCAGATATAGGTGTCGATAGGCATTTCAGATATAGGTGTCGAAAGGCATTTCAGATATAGGTGTCGATAGGCATTTCAGATATAGGTGCCGATAGGCATTTCAGATATAGTTGCCGATTGGCATTTTAAAAATAGGTGCCGATAGGCATTTCAGATATAGAAGCCGATAGGCATTTCAAATATAGGTGCCGATAGGCATTCCAGATATGGTTGCCGATAGGCATTTCAAATATAGGTGCTGATAGGCATTTCAGATGTAGTTTCCGATAGGCATTTCAAAAATAGGTGTCGATAGGCATTTCAGATATAGGTGTCGATAGGCATTTCAGATATAGGTGTTGATAGGCATTTCAGATATAGGTGTCGATAGGCATTTCAGATATAGGTGTCGATAGGCATTTCAGATATAGGTGTCGATAGGCATTTCAGATATAGGTGTCGATAGGCATTTCAGATATAGGTGTCGATAGGCATTTCAGATATAGGTGTCGATAGGCAATTCAGATATAGGTGTCGATAGGCATTTCAGATATAGGTGTCGATAGGCATTTCAGATATAGGTGTCGATAGGCATTTCAGATATAGGTGTCGATAGGCATTTCAGATATAGGTGCCGATAGGCATTTCAGATATAGTTGCCGATTGGCATTTTAAAAATAGGTGCCGATAGGCATTTCAGATATAGAAGCCGATAGGCATTTCAAATATAGGTGCCGATAGGCATTCCAGAAATGGTTTCCGATAGGCATTTCAAATATAGGTGCTGATAGGCATTTCAGATGTAGTTTCCGATAGGCATTTCAAAAATAGGTGTCGATAGGCATTTCAGATATAGGTGTCGATAGGCATTTCAGATATAGGTGTCGATAGGCATTTCAGATATAGGTGTCGATAGGAATTTCAGATATAGGTGTCGATAGGCATTTCAGATATAGGTGTCGATAGGAATTTCAGATATAGGTGTCGATAGGCATTTCAGATATAGGTGTCGATAGGCATTTCAGATATAGGTGCCGATAGGCATTTCAGATATAGTTGCCGATTGGCATTTTAAAAATAGGTGCCGATAGGCATTTTAGATATAGAAGCCGATAGGCATTTCAAATATAGGTGCTGATAGGCATTTCAGATGTAGTTTCCGATAGGCATTTCAAAAATAGGTGTCGATAGGCATTTCAGATATAGGTGTCGATAGGCATTTCAGATATAGGTGTCGATAGGCATTTCAGATATAGGTGTCGATAGGCATTTCAGATATAGGTGTCGATAGGCATTTCAGATATAGGTGTCGATAGGCATTTCAGATATAGGTGTCGATAGGCATTTCAGATATAGGTGCCGATAGGCATTTCAGATATAGTTGCCGATTGGCATTTTAAAAATAGGTGCCGATAGGCATTTCAGATATAGAAGCCGATAGGCATTTCAAATATAGGTGCCGATAGGCATTCCAAATATGGTTGCCGATAGGCATTTCAAATATAGGTGCTAATAGGCATTTCAGATGTAGTTTCCGATAGGCATTTCAAAAACAGGTGCCGATAGGCATTTCAGATATAGGTGCCGATAGGCATTTCAGATCTAGTTGCCGATTGGCATTTTAAAAATAGGTGCCGATAGGCATTTTAGATGTAGAAGCCGATAGGTATTTCAAATATAGGTGTCGATAGGCATTTCAGATATGGTTGCCGATAGGCATTTCAAATATAGGTGCTAATAGGCATTTCAGATGTAGTTTCCGATAGGCATTTCAAAAACAGGTGCCGATAGGCATTTCAGATATAGGTGCCGATAGGCATTTCAGATATAGTTGCCGATTGGCATTTTAAAAATAGGTGCCGATAGGCATTTTAGATGTAGTTTCCGATAGGCATTTCAAAAATAGGTGCCGATAGGCATTTCAGATATAGGTGCCGATAGGCATATCAGATATAGTTGCCGATAGGCATTTAAAATATAGGTGCCGATAGGCATTTCAAATATAGGTGTCGATAGGCATTTCAGATATAAATGCCGAATGGCATTTCAGATATAGGTACCGATAGGCATTTCTGATGTGGTTCCTGATAGGCATTTCAAATATAGGTGCTGATAGGCATTTCAGATGTAGTTCCTGATAGGCATTTCAAAAATAGGTGCCGATAGGCATTTCAGATATAAATGCCGATAGGCATTTCAGATATATTTACCGATTGGCATTTTAAAAATAGGTGCCGATAGGCATTTCAGATATAGAAGCCAATAGGCATTTCAAATATAGGTGCCGATAGGCATTCCAGATATGGTTGCCGATAGGCATTTCAAATATAGGTGCTGATAGGCGTTTCAGATGTAGTTTCCGATAGGCATTTCAAAAATTGGTGCCGATAGGCATATCAGATATAGGTGCCGATAGGCATTTCAGATATAGTTGCCGATTGGCATTTTAAAAACAGGTGCCGATAGGCATTTCAGATTTAGAAGCCGATAGGTATTTCAAATATAGGTGTCGATAGGCATTTCAGATATGGTTGTCGATAGGCATTTCAAATATAGGAGCAGATAGGCATTTCAGATGTAGTTTCCGAAAGGCATTTTAAAAATAGGTGCCGATAGGCATTTCAGATATAGAAGCCGATAGGTATTTCAAATATAGGTGTCGATAGGCATTTCAGATATGGTTGCCGATAGGCATTTCAAATATTGGTGCTGATAGGCATTTCAGATGTAGTTTCCGATAGGCATTTCAAAAATAGGTGCCGATAGACATTTCAGATATAGGTGCCGATAGGCATTTCAGATATATTTGCCGATTGGCATTTTAAAAATAGGTGCCGATAGGGATTTCAGATATAGAAGCCGATAGGCATTTCAAATATAGGTGCCGATAGGCATTTCAAATATAGGTGTCGATAGGCATTTCAGATATAAATGCCGAAAGGCATTTCAGATATAGGTGCCGATAGGCATTTCTGATGTGGTTGCCGATAGGCATTTCAAATATAGGTGCTGATAGGCATTTGTGATGTAGTTTCCGATAGGCATTTCAAAAATAGGTGCCGATAGGCATTTTAGATATAGGTGCCGATAGGCATTTAAGATATAGTTGCCGATTGGCATTTTAAAAATAGGTGCCGATAGGCATTATAGATATAGAAGCCGATAGGCATTTCAAATATAGGTGCCGATAGGCATTCCAGATATGGTTGCCGATAGGCATTTCAAATATAGGTGCTGCTAGGCATTTCAGATGTAGTTTCCGATAGGCATTTCAAAAATAGGTGCCGATAGGCATTTTAGATATAGGTGCCGATAGGCATTTCAGATATAGATGCCAATTGGCATTTTAAAAATAGGTGCCGATAGGTATTTCAGATATAAGAGCCGATAGGCATTTCAAATATAGGTGCCGATAGGCATTCCAGATATGGTTGCCGATAGGCATTTCAAATATAGGTGCTGATAGGCATTTTAAATGTAGTTTCCGATAGGCATTTCAAAAATTGATGCCGATAGGCATTTCAGATATAGGTGCCGATAGGCATTTCAGATATAGTTGCCGATTGGCATTTTAAAAACAGGTGCCGATAGGCATTTCAGATATAGTTGCCAATTGGCATTTTAAAAATAGGTGTCGATAGGCATTTCAGATATAGAAGCCGATAGGCATTTCAAATATACGTGCCGATAGGCATTCCAGATATGGTTGCCGATAGGCATTTCAAATATAGTTGCTGATAGGCATTTCAGATGTAGTTTCCGATAGGCATTTCAAAAATTGGTGCCAATAGGCATTTCAGATATAGGTGCCGATAGGCATTTTAGATATAGTTGCCGATTGGCATTTTAAAAATAGGTGCCGATAGGCATTTCAGATATAGAAGCCGATAGGTATTTCAAATATAGGTGTCGATAGGCATTTCAGATATGGTTGCCGATATGCACTTCAATTATAGGTGCTGATAGGCATTTCAGATGTAGTTTCCGATAGGCATTTCAAAAATAGGTCCCGATAGGCATTTCAGATATAGGTGCCGATAAGCATTTCAGATATAGTTGCCGATTGGCATTTTAAAAATAGGTGCCGATAGGCATTTTAGATGTAGTTTCCGATAGGCATTTCAAAAATAGATGCCGATAGGCATTTCAGATATAGGTGCCGATAGGCATATCAGATATAGTTGCCGATAGGCATTTATAATATAGGTGTCGATAGGCATTTCAGATATAGGTGTCGATAGGCATTTCAGATATAGGTGTCGATAGGCATTTCAGATATAGGTGTCAATAGGCATTTCAGATATAGGTGTCGATAGGCATTTCAGATATAGGTGTCGATAGGCATTTCAGATCTAGGTGTCGATAGGCAATTCAGATATAGGTGCCGATAGGCATTTCAGATATAGTTGCCGATTGGCAATTTAAAAATAGGTGCCGATAGGCATTTCAGATATAGAAGCCGATAGGCATTTCAAATATAGGTGCCGATAGGCATTCCAGATATGGTTGCCGATAGGCATTTTAAATATAGGTGCTGAAAGGCATTTCAGATGTAGTTTCCGATAGGCATTTCAAAAATAGGTGTCGATAGGCATTTCAGATATAGGTGTCGATAGGCATTTCAGATATAGGTGTCGATAGGCATTTCAGATATAGTTGTCGATAGGCATTTCAGATATAGGTGTCGATAGGCATTTCAGATATAGGTGTCGATAGGCATTTCAGATATAGGTGTCGATAGGCATTTCAGATATAGGTGTCGATAGGCATTTTAGATATAGGTGCCGATAGGCAATCTAGATATAGTTGCCGATTAGCATTTTAAAAATAGGTGCCGATAGGCATTTCAGATATAGAAGCCGATTGGCATTTCAAATATAGGTGCCGATAGGCATTCCAGATATGGTTGCCGATAGGCATTTCAAATATAGGTGCTGATAGGCATTTCAGATGTAGTTTCCGATAGGCATTTCAAAAATAGGTGTCGATAGGCATTTCAGATATAGGTGTCGATAGGCATTTCAGATATAGGTGTCGATAGGCATTTCAGATATAGGTGTCGATAGGCATTTCAGATATAGGTGTCGATAGGCATTTCAGATATAGGTGTCGATAGGCATTTCAGATATAGGTGCCGATAGGCATTTCAGATATAGTTGCCGATTGGCATTTTAAAAATAGGTGCCGATAGGCATTTCAGATATAGAAGCCGATAGGCATTTCAAATATAGGTGCCGATAGGCATTCCAGATATGGTTGCCGATAGGCATTTCAAATATAGGTGCTGATAGGCATTTCAGATGTAGTTTCCGATAGGCATTTCAAAAATAGGTGTCGATACGCATTTCAGATATAGGTGTCGATAGGCATTTCAAATATAGGTGTCGAAAGGCATTTCAGATATAGGTGTCGATAGGCATTTCAGATATAGGTGTCGATAGGCATTTCAAATATAGGTGTCGATAGGCATTTCAGATATAGGTGTCGATAGGCATTTCAGATATAGGTGTCGATAGGCATTTCAGATATAGGTGTCGATAGGCATTTCAGATATAGGTGCCGATAGGCATTTCAGATATAGTTGCCGATTGGCATTTTAAAAATAGGTGCCGATAGGCATTTCAGATATAGAAGCCGATAGGCATTTCAAATATAGGTGCCGATAGGCATTCCAGATATGGTTGCCGATAGGCATTTCAAATATAGGTGCTGATAGGCATTTCAGATGTAGTTTTCGATAGGCATTTCAAAAATAGGTGTCGATAGGCATTTCAGATATAGGTGTCGATAGGCATTTCAGATATAGGTGTCGATAGGCATTTCAGATATAGGTGTCGATAGGCATTTCAGATATAGGTGTCGATAGGCATTTCAGATATAGGTGTCGATAGGCATTTCAGATATAGGTGTCGATAGGCATTTCAGATATAGGTGTCGATAGGCATTTCAGATATAGGTGCCGATAGGCATTTCAGATATAGTTGCCGATTGGCATTTTAAAAATAGGTGCCGATAGGCATTTCAGATATAGAAGCCGATAGGTATTTCAAATATAGGTGTCGATAGGCATTTCAGATATGGTTGCCGATATGCACTTCAATTATAGGTGCTGATAGGCATTTCAGATGTAGTTTCCGATAGGCATTTCAAAAATAGGTCCCGATAGGCATTTCAGATATAGGTGCCGATAAGCATTTCAGATATAGTTGCCGATTGGCATTTTAAAAATAGGTGCCGATAGGCATTTTAGATGTAGTTTCCGATAGGCATTTCAAAAATAGATGCCGATAGGCATTTCAGATATAGGTGCCGATAGGCATATCAGATATAGTTGCCGATAGGCATTTAAAATATAGGTGTCGATAGGCATTTCAGATATAGGTGTCGATAGGCATTTCAGATATAGGTGTCGATAGGCATTTCAGATATAGGTGTCAATAGGCATTTCAGATATAGGTGTCGATAGGCATTTCAGATATAGGTGTCGATAGGCATTTCAGATATAGGTGTCGATAGGCATTTCAGATATAGGTGCCGATAGGCATTTCAGATATAGTTGCCGATTGGCAATTTAAAAATAGGTGCCGATAGGCATTTCAGATATAGAAGCCGATAGGCATTTCAAATATAGGTGCCGATAGGCATTCCAGATATGGTTGCCGATAGGCATTTTAAATATAGGTGCTGAAAGGCATTTCAGATGTAGTTTCCGATAGGCATTTCAAAAATAGGTGTCGATAGGCATTTCAGATATAGGTGTCGATAGGCATTTCAGATATAGGTGTCGATAGGCATTTCAGATATAGTTGTCGATAGGCATTTCAGATATAGGTGTCGATAGGCATTTCAGATATAGGTGTCGATAGGCATTTCAGATATAGGTGTCGATAGGCATTTCAGATATAGGTGTCGATAGGCATTTTAGATATAGGTGCCGATAGGCAATCTAGATATAGTTGCCGATTAGCATTTTAAAAATAGGTGCCGATAGGCATTTCAGATATAGAAGCCGATTGGCATTTCAAATATAGGTGCCGATAGGCATTCCAGATATGGTTGCCGATAGGCATTTCAAATATAGGTGCTGATAGGCATTTCAGATGTAGTTTCCGATAGGCATTTCAAAAATAGGTGTCGATAGGCATTTCAGATATAGGTGTCGATAGGCATTTCAGATATAGGTGTCGATAGGCATTTCAGATATAGGTGTCGATAGGCATTTCAGATATAGGTGTCGATAGGCATTTCAGATATAGGTGTCGATAGGCATTTCAGATATAGGTGCAGATAGGCATTTCAGATATAGTTGCCGATTGGCATTTTAAAAATAGGTGCCGATAGGCATTTCAGATATAGAAGCCGATAGGCATTTCAAATATAGGTGCCGATAGGCATTCCAGATATGGTTGCCGATAGGCATTTCAAATATAGGTGCTGATAGGCATTTCAGATGTAGTTTCCGATAGGCATTTCAAAAATAGGTGTCGATACGCATTTCAGATATAGGTGTCGATAGGCATTTCAAATATAGGTGTCGAAAGGCATTTCAGATATAGGTGTCGATAGGCATTTCAGATATAGGTGTCGATAGGCATTTCAAATATAGGTGTCGATAGGCATTTCAGATATAGGTGTCGATAGGCATTTCAGATATAGGTGTCGATAGGCATTTCAGATATAGGTGTCGATAGGCATTTCAGATATAGGTGCCGATAGGCATTTCAGATATAGTTGCCGATTGGCATTTTAAAAATAGGTGCCGATAGGCATTTCAGATATAGAAGCCGATAGGCATTTCAAATATAGGTGCCGATAGGCATTCCAGATATGGTTGCCGATAGGCATTTCAAATATAGGTGCTGATAGGCATTTCAGATGTAGTTTTCGATAGGCATTTCAAAAATAGGTGTCGATAGGCATTTCAGATATAGGTGTCGATAGGCATTTCAGATATAGGTGTCTAAAGGCATTTCAGATATAGGTGTCGATAGGCATTTCAGATATAGGTGTCGATAGGCATTTCAGATATAGGTGTCGATAGGCATTTCAGATATAGGTGTCGATAGGCATTTCAGATATAGGTGTCGATAGGCATTTCAGATATAGGTGCCGATAGGCATTTCAGATATAGTTGCCGATTGGCATTTTAAAAATAGGTGCCGATAGGCATTTCAGATATAGAAGCCGATAGGCATTTCAAATATAGGTGCCGATAGGCATTCCAGATATGGTTGCCGATAGGCATTTCAAATATAGGTGCTGATAGGCATTTCAGATGTAGTTTCCGATAGGCATTTCAAAAATAGGTGTCGATAGGCATTTCAGATATAGGTGTCGATAGGCATTTCAGATATAGGCGTCAATAGGCATTTCAGATATAGGTGACGATAGGCATTTCAGATATAGGTGTCGATAGGCATTTCAGATATAGGTGTCGATAGGCATTTCAGATATAGGTGTCGATAGGCATTTCAGATATAGGTGTCGATAGGCATTTCAGATATAGGTGCCGATAGGCTTTTCAGATATAGTTACCGATTGGCATTTTAAAAATAGGTGCCGATAGGCATTTCAGATATAGAAGCCGATAGGCATTTCAAATATAGGTGCCGATAGGCATTCCAAATATGGTTGCCGATAGGCATTTCAAATATAGGTGCTGATAGGCATTTCAGATGTAGTTTCCGATAGGCATTTCAAAAATAGGTGTCGATAGGCATTTCAGATATAGGTGTCGATAGGCATTTCAGATATAGGTGTCGATGGGCATTTCAGATATAGGTGTCGATAGGCATTTCAGATATAGGTGTCGATAGGCATTTCAGATATAGGTGTCGATAGGCATTTCAGATATAGGTGTCGATAGGCATTTCAGATATAGGTGCCGATAGGCATTTCAGATAAAGTTGCCGATTGGCATTTTAAAAATAGGTGCCGATAGGCATTTCAGATATAGAAGCCGATAGGCATTTCAAATATAGGTGCCGATAGGCATTCCAGATATGGTTGCCGATAGGCATTTCAAATATAGGTGCTGATAGGCATTTCAGATGTAGTTTCCGATAGGCATTTCAAAAATAGGTGTCGATAGGCATTTCAGATATAGGTGTCGATAGGCATTTCAGATATAGGTGTCGATAGGCATTTCAGATATAGGTGTCGATAGGCATTTCAGATATAGGTGTCGATAGGCATTTCAGATATAGGTGTCGATAGGCATTTCAGATATAGGTGTCGATAGGCATTTCAGATATAGGTGCCGATAGGCATTTCAGATATAGTTGCCGATTGGCATTTTAAAAATAGGTGCCGATAGGCATTTCAGATATAGAAGCCGATAGGCATTTCAAATATAGGTGCCGATAGGCATTCCAGATATGGTTGCCGATAGGCATTTCAAATATAGGTGCTGATAGGCATTTCAGATGTAGTTTCCGATAGGCATTTCAGATATAGGTGTCGATAGGCATTTCAGATATAGGTGTCGATAGGCATTTCAGATATAGGTGTGATCGGCATTTCAGATATAGGTGTCGATAGGCATTTCAGATATAGGTGTCGGTAGGCATTTCAGATATAGGTGCCGATAGGCATTTCAGATATAGTTGCCGATTGGCATTTTAAAAATAGGTGCCGATAGGCAATTAAGATATAGAAGCCGATAGGCATTTCAAATATAGGTGCCGATAGGCATTCCAGATATGGTTGCCGATAGGCATTTCAAATATAGGTGCTGATAGGCATTTCAGATGTAGTTTCCGATAGGCATTTCAAAAATAGGTGTCGATAGGCATTTCAGATATAGGTGTCGATAGGCATTTCAGATATAGGTCTCGATAGGCATTTCAGATATAGGTGTCGATAGGCATTTCAGATATAGGTGTCGATAGGCATTTCAGATATAGGTGTCGATAGGCATTTCAGATATAGGTGTCAATAGGCATTTCAGATATAGGTGTCGATAGACATTTCAGATTTAGGTGCCGATAGGCATTTCAGATATAGTTGCCGATTGGCATTTTAAAAATAGGTGCCGATAGGCATTTCAGATATAGAAGCCGATAGGCATTTCAAATATAGGTGCCGATAGGCATTCCAGATATGGTTGCAGATAGGCATTTCAAATATAGGTGCTGATAGGCATTTCAGATGTAGTTTCCGATAGGCATTTCAAAAATAGGTGTCGATAGGCATTTCAGATATAGGTGTCAATAGGCATTTCAGATATAGGTGTCGATAGGCATTTCAGATATAGGTGTCGATAGGCATTTCAGACATAGGTGTCGATAGGCATTTCAGATATAGGTGTCGATTGGCATTTCAGATATATGTGGCGATAGGCATTTCAGATATAGGTGTCGATAGGCATTTCAGATATAGGTGTCGATAGGCATTTCAGATATAGGTGCCGATAGGCATTTCAGATATAGTTGCCGATTGGCATTTTAAAAATAGGTGCCGATAGGCATTTCAGATATAGAAGCCGATAGGCATTTCAAATATAGGTGCCGATAGGCATTCCAGATGTGGTTGCCGATAGGCATTTCAAATATAGGTGCTGATAGGCATTTCAGATGTAGTTTCCGATAGGCATTTCAAAAATAGGTGTCGATAGGCATTTCAGATATAGGTGTCGATAGGCATTTCAGATATAGGTGTCGATAGGCATTTTAGATATAGGTGTCGATAGGCATTTCAGATATAGTTGCCGATTGGCATTTTTAAAATAAATGCCGATAGGCATTTCAGATATAGAAGCCGATAGGCATTTCAAATATAGGTGCCGATAGGCATTCCAGATATGGTTGCCGATAGGCGTTTCAAATATAGGTGCTGATAGGCATTTCAGATGTAGTTTCCGATAGGCATTTCAAAAATAAGTGTCGATAGGCATTTCAGATATAGGTGTCGATAGGCATTTCAGATATAGGTGTCTATAGGCATTTCAGATATAGGTGTCGATAGGCATTTCAGATATAGGTGTCGATAGGCATTTCAGATATAGGTGTCGATAGGCATTTCAGATATAGGTGCCGATAGGCATTTTAGATATAGTTGCCGATTGGCATTTTAAAAATAGGTGCCGATAGGCATTTCAGATATGGAAGCCGATAGGCATTTCAAATATAGGTGCCGATAGGCATTCCAGATATGGTTGCAGATAGGCATTTCAAATATAGGTGCTGATAGGCATTTCAGATGTAGGTTCCGATAGGCATTTCAAAAATAGGTGTCGATAGGCATTTCAGATATAGGTGTCGATAGGCATTTCAGATATAGGTGTCGATAGGCATTTCAGATATAGGTGTCGATAGGCATTTCAGATATAGGTGTCAATAGGCATTTCAGATATAGGTGTCGATAGGCATTTCAGATATAGGTGTCGATAGGCATTTCAGATATAGGTGTCGATAGGCATTTCAGATATAGGTGTCGATAGGCATTTCAGATATGGGTGCCGATAGGCATTTCAGATATAGTTGCCGATTGGCATTTTAAAAATAGGTGCCGATAGGCATTTCAGATATAGAAGCCGATAGGCATTTCAAATATAGGTGCCGATAGGCATTCCAGATATGGTTGCCGATAGGCATTTCAAATACAGGTGCTGATAGGCATTTCAGATGTAGTTTCCGATAGGCATTTCAAAAATAAGTGTCGATAGGCATTTCAGATATAGGTGTCGATAGGCATTTCAGATATAGGTGTCGATAGGCATTTCAGATATAGGTGTCGATAGGCATTTCAGATATAGGTGTCGATAGGCATTTCAGATATAGGTGTCGATAGGCATTTCAGATATAGGTGTCGATAGGCATTTCAGATATAGGTGTCGATAGGCATTTCAGATATAGGTGCCGATAGGCATTTCAGATATAGTTGCCGATTGGCATTTTAAAAATAGGTGCCGATGGGCATTTCAGATATAGAAGCCGATAGGCATTTCAAATATAGGTGCCGATAGGCATTCCAGATATAGTTGCCGATAGGCATTTCAAATATAGGTGCTGATAGGCATTTCAGATGTAGTTTCCGATAGGCATTTCAAAAATAGGTGTCGATAGGCATTTCAGATATAGGTGTCGATAGGCATTTCACATATAGGTGTCGATAGGCATTTCAGATATAGCTGTCGATAGGCATTTCAGATATAGGTGTCGATAGGCATTTCAGATATATGTGTCGATAGGCATTTCAGATATAGGTGTCGATAGGCATTTGAGATATAGGTGTCGATAGGCATTTCAGATATAGGTGTCGATAGGCATTTCAGATATAGGTGCCGATAGGCATTTCAGATATAGTTGCCGATTGGCATTTTAAAAATAGGTGCCGATAGGCATTTCAGATATAGAAGCCGATAGGCATTTCAAATATAGGTGCCGATAGGCATTCCAGATATGGTTGCCTAAAGGCATTTCAAATATAGGTGCTGATAGGCATTTCAGATGTAGTTTCCGATAGGCATTTCAAAAATAGGTGTCGATAGGCATTTCAGATATAGGTGTCGATAGGCATTTCAGATTTAGGTGTCGATAGGCATTTCAGTTATAGGTGTCGATAGGCATTTCAGATATAGGTGTCGATAGGCATTTCAGATATAGGTGTCGATAGGCATTTCAGATATAGGTGTCGATAGGCATTTCAGATATAGGTGTCGATAGGCATTTCAGATATAGGTGCCGATAGGCATTTCAGATATAGTTGCCGATTGGCATTTTAAAAATAGGTGCCGATAGGCATTTCAGATATAGAAGCCGATAGGCATTTCAAATATAGGTGCCGATAGGTATTCCAGATATGGTTGCCGATAGGCATTTCAAATATAGGTGCTGATAGGCATTTCAGATGTAGTTTCCGATAGGCATTTCAAAAATAGGTGTCGATAGGCATTTCAGATATAGGTGTCGATAGGCATTTCAGATATAGGTGTCGATAGGCATTTCAGATATAGGTGTCGATAGGCATTTCAGATATAGGTGTCGATAGGCATTTCAGATATAGGTGTCGATAGGCATTTCAGATATAGGTGTCGATAGGCATTTCAGATATAGGTGCCGATAGGCATTTCAGATATAGTTGCCGATTGGCATTTTAAAAATAGGTGCCGATAGGCATTTCAGATATAGAAGCCGATAGGCATTTCAAATATAGGTGCCGATAGGCATTCCAGATATGGTTGCCGATAGGCATTTCAAATATAGGTGCTGATAGGCATTTCAGATGTAGTTTCCGATAGGCATTTCAAAAATAGGTGTCGATAGGCATTTTAGATATAGGTGTCGATAGGCATTTCAGATATAGGTGTCGATAGGCATTTCAGATATAGGTGTCGATAGGCATTTCAGATATAGGTGTCGATAGGCATTTCAGATATAGGTGTCGATAGGCATTTCTGATGTGGATGCCGATAGGCATTTCAAATATAGGTGCTGATAGGCATATCAGATGTAGTTTTCGATAAACATTTCAAAAATAGGTGCCGATAGGCATTTTAGATGTAGTTTCCGAGAGGCATTTCAAAAATAGATGCCGATAGGCATTTCATATATAGGAGCCGATAGGCATATCAGATATAGTTGCCGATAGGCATTTAAAATATAGGTGCCGATAGGCATTTCAAATATAGGTGTCGAATGGCATTTCAGATATAAATGCCGAAAGGCATTTCAGATATAGGTGCCGATAGGCATTTCTGATGTGGATGCCGATAGGCATTTCAAATATAGGTGCTGATAGGCATATCAGATGTAGTTTTCGATAAACATTTCAAAAATAGGTGCCGATAGGCATTTCAGACATAGGTGCCGATAGGCACTTCAGATATAGTTGCCGATTGGCATTTTAAAAATAAGTGTCGATAGGCATTTCAGTTATAGATGCCGATAGGCATTTCAAATATAGGTGCCGATAGGCATTCCAGATATGGTTGCCGATAGGCATTTCAAATATAGGTGCTGATAGGCATTCCAGATGTAGTTTCCGATAGGCATTTCAGATATAGGTGCCGATAGGCATATCAGATATAGTTGCCGATAGGCATTTAAAATATAGGTATCGATAGGCATTTCAAATATAGGTGTCGATAGGCAATTCAGATATAAATGCCGAAAGGCATTTCAGATATAGGTGCCGATAGGCATTTCTGATGTGGTTGCCGATAGGCATTTCAAATATAGGTGCTGATAGGCATTTGTGATGTAGTTTCCGATAGGCATTTCAAAAATAGGTGCCGATAGGCATTTCAGATATAGGTGCCGATAGGCATTTCAGATATAGTTGCCGATTGGCATTTTAAAAATAGGTGCCGATAGGCATTTCAGATATAGAAGCCGATAGGCATTTCAAATATAGGTGCCGATAGGCATTCCAAATATGGTTGCCGATAGGCATTTCAAATATAGGTGCTGATAGGCATTTCAGATGTAGTTTCCGATAGGCATTTCAAAAATAGGTGCCGATAGGCATTTCAGATATAGGTGCCGATAGGCATTTCAGATATAGTTGCCGATTGGCATTTTAAAAACAGGTGCCGATAGGCATTTCAGATATAGTTGCCAATTGGCATTTTAAAAATAGGTGTCGATAGGCATTTCAGATATAGAAGCCGATAGGCATTTCAAATATAGGTGTCGATAGGCATTTCAGATATGGTTGCCGATATGCACTTCAAATATAGGTGATGATAGGCATTTCAGATATAGGTGTCGATAGGCGTTTCAGATATAGGTGTCGATAGGCATTTCAGATATAGGTGTCGATAGGCATTTCAGATATAGGTGCTGATAGGCATTTTAAATGTAGTTTCCGATAGGCATTTCAAAAATTGATGCCGATAGGCATTTCAGATATAGGTGCCGATAGGCATTTCAGATATAGTTGCCGATTGGCATTTTAAAAACAGGTGCCGATAGGCATTTCAGATATAGTTGCCAATTGGCATTTTAAAAATAGGTGTCGATAGGCATTTCAGATATAGAAGTCGATAGGCATTTCAAATATACGTGCCGATAGGCATTCCAGATATGGTTGCCGATAGGCATTTCAAATATAGGTGCTGATAGGCATTTCAGATGTAGTTTCCGATAGGCATTTCAAAAATTGGTGCCAATAGGCATTTCAGATATAGGTGCCGATAGGCATTTTAGATATAGTTGCCGATTGGCATTTTAAAAATAGGTGCCGATAGGCATTTCAGATATAGAAGCCGATAGGTATTTTAAATATAGGTGTCGATAGGCATTTCAGATATGGTTGCCGATATGCACTTCAATTATAGGTGCTGATAGGCATTTCAGATGTAGTTTCCGATAGGCATTTCAAAAATAGGTCCCGATAGGCATTTCAGATATAGGTGCCGATAAGCATTTCAGATATAGTTGCCGATTGGCATTTTAAAAATAGGTGCCGATAGGCATTTTAGATGTAGTTTCCGATAGGCATTTCAAAAATAGATGCCGATAGGCATTTCAGATATAGGTGCCGATAGGCATATCAGATATAGTTGCCGATAGGCATTTAAAATATAGGTGCCGATAGGCATTTCAAATATAGGTGCTGATAGGCATTTCAGATGTAGTTTCCGATAGGCATTTCAAAAATTGGTGCCAATAGGCATTTCAGATATAGGAGCCGATAGGCATTTTAGATATAGTAGCCGATTAGCATTTTAAAAATAGGTGCCGATAGGCATTTCAGATATAGAAGCCGATAAGTATTTTAAATATAGGTGTCGATAGGCATTTCAGATATGGTTGCCGATAGGCATTTCAAATATAGGTGCTGATAGGCATTTCAGATGTAAATTCCGATAGGCATTTCAAAAATAGGTGCCGATAGGCATTTCAGATATAGGTGCTGATAGGCATTTCAGATATAGTTGCCGATTGGCATTTTAAAAACAGGTGCCGATAGGCATTTCAGATATAGTTGCCAATTGGCATTTTAAAAATAGGTGTCGATAGGCATTTCAGATATAGAAGCCGATAGGCATTTCAAATATAGGTGTCGATAGGCATTTCAGATATGGTTGCCGATATGCACTTCAAATATAGGTGATGATAGGCATTTCAGATATAGTTGCCGATTGGCATTTTAAAAATAAGTGTCGATAGGCATTTCAGATATAGATGCCGATAGGCATTTCAAATATAGGTGCCGATAGGCATTCCAGATATGGTTGCCGATAGGCATTTCAAATATAGGTGCTGATAGGCATTCCAGATGTAGTTTCCGATAGGCATTTCAGATATAGGTGCCGATAGGCATATCAGATATAGTTGCCGATAGGCATTTAAAATATAGGTATCGATAGGCATTTCAAATATAGGTGTCGATAGGCATTTCAGATATAAATGCCGAAAGGCATTTCAGATATAGGTGCCGATAGGCATGTCTGATGTGGTTGCCGATAGGCATTTCAAATATAGGTGCTGATAGGCATTTGTGATGTAGTTTCCGATAGGCATTTCAAAAATAGGTGCCGATAGGCATTTCAGATATAGGTGCCGATAGGCATTTCAGATATAGTTGCCGATTGGCATTTTAAAAATAGGTGCCGATAGGCATTTCAGATATAGAAGCCGATAGGCATTTCAAATATAGGTGCCGATAGGCATTCCAAATATGGTTGCCGATAGGCATTGCAAATATAGGTGCTGATAGGCATTTCAGATGTAGTTTCCGATAGGCATTTCAAAAATAGGTGCCGATAGGCATTTCAGATATAGGTGCCGATAGGCATTTCAGATATAGTTGCCGATTGGCATTTTAAAAACAGGTGCCGATAGGCATTTCAGATATAGTTGCCAATTGGCATTTTAAAAATAGGTGTCGATAGGCATTTCAGATATAGAAGCCGATAGGCATTTCAAATATAGGTGTCGATAGGCATTTCAGATATGGTTGCCGATATGCACTTCAAATATAGGTGATGATAGGCATTTCAGATATAGGTGTCGATAGGCGTTTCAGATATAGGTGTCGATAGGCATTTCAGATATAGGTGTCGATAGGCATTTCAGATATAGGTGCCGATAGGCATTTCAGATATAGTTGCCGATTGGCATTTTAAAAATAGGTGCCGATAGGCATTTCAGATATAGAAGCCGATAGGCATTTCAAATATAGGTGCCGAAAGGCATTCCAGATATGGTTGCCGATAGGCATTTCAAATATAGGTGCTGATAGGCATTTCAGATGTAGTTTCCGATAGGCATTTCAAAAATAGGTGTCGATAGGCATTTCAGATATAGGTGTCGATAGGCATTTCAGATATAGGTGTCGATAGGCATTTCAGATATAAGTGTCGATAGGCTTTTCAGATATAGGTGTCGATAGGCATTTCAGATATAGGTGTCGATAGGCATTTCAGATATAGGTGTCGATAGGCATTTCAGATATAGGTGTCGATAGGCATTTCAGTTATAGGTGCCGATAGGCATTTCAGATATAGTTGCCGATTGGCATTTTAAAAATAGGTGCCGATAGGCATTTCAGATATAGAAGCCGATAGGCATTTCAAATATAGGTGCCGATAGGCATTCCAGATATGGTTGCCGATAGGCATTTCAAATATAGGTGCTGATAGGCATTGCAGATGTAGTTTCCGATAGGCATTTCAAAAATAGGTGTCGATAGGCATTTCAGATATAGGTGTCGATAGGCATTTCAGATATAGGTGTCGATAGGCATTTCAGATATAGGTGTCGATAGGCATTTCAGATATAGGTGTCGATAGGCATTTCAGTTATAGGTGTCGATAGGCATTTCAGATATAGGTGTCGATAGGCATTTCAGATATAGGTGTCGATGGGCATTTCAGATATAGGTGTCGATAGGCATTTCAGATATAGGTGCCGATAGGCATTTCAGATATAGTTGCCGATTGGCATTTTAAAAATAGGTGCCGATAGGCATTTCAGATATAGAAGCCGATAGGCATTTCAAATATAGGTGCCGATAGGCATTGCAGATATGGTTGCCGATAGGCATTTCAAATGTAGGTGCTGATAGGCATTTCAGATGTATTTTCCGATAGGCATTTCAAAAATAGGTGTCGATAGGCATTTCAGATATAGGTGTCAATAGGTATTTCAGATATAGGTGTCGATAGGCATTTCAGATATAGGTGTCGATAGGCATTTCAGATATAGGTGTCGATAGGCATTTCAGATATAGGTGTCGATAGGCATTTCAGATATAGGTGTCGATAGGCATTTCAGATATAGGTGTCGATAGGCATTTCAGATATAGGTGCCGATAGGCATTTCAGATATAGTTGCCGATTGGCATTTTAAAAATAGGTGCCGATAGGCATTTCAGATATAGAAGCCGATAGGCATTTCAAATATAGGTGCCGATAGGCATTCCAGATATGGTTGCCGACAGGCATTTAAATATAGGTGCTGATAGGCATTTCAGATGTAGTTTCCGATAGGCATTTCAAAAATAGGTGTCGATAGGCATTTCAGATATAGGTGTCGATAGGCATTTCAGATATAGGTGTCGATAGGCATTTCAGATATAGGTGTCGATAGGCATTTCAGATATAGGTGTCGATAGGCATTTCAGATATAGGTGTCAATAGGCATTTCAGATATAGGTGTCGATAGGCATTTCAGATATAGGTGTCGATAGGCATTTCAGTTATAGGTGTCGATAGGCATTTCAGATATAGGTGCCGATAGGCATTTCAGATATAGTTGCCGATTGGCAATTTAAAAATAGGTGCCGATAGGCATTTCAGATATAGAAGCCGAGAGGCATTTCAAATATAGGTGCCGATAGGCATTCCAGATATGGTTGCCGATAGGCATTTCAAATATAGGTGCTGATAGGCATTTCAGATGTAGTTTCCGATAGGCATTTCAAAAATAGGTGTCGATAGGCATTTCAGATATAGGTGTCGATAGGCATTTCAGATATAGGTGTCGATAGGCATTTCAGATATAGTTGTCGATAGGCATTTCAGATATAGGTGTCGATAGGCATTTCAGATATAGGTGTCGATAGGCATTTCAGATATAGGTGTCGATAGGCATTTCAGATATAGGTGTCGATAGGCATTTCAGATATAGGTGCCGATAGGCAATCTAGATATAGTTGCCGATTGGCATTTTAAAAATAGGTTCTGATAGGCATTTCAGATATAGAAGCCGATTGGCATTTCAAATATAGGTGCCGATAGGCATTCCAGATATGGTTGCCGATAGGCATTTCAAATATAGGTGCTGATAGGCATTTCAGATGTAGTTTCCGATAGGCATTTCAAAAATAGGTGTCGATAGGCATTTCAGATATAGGTGTCGATAGGCATTTCAGATATAGGTGTCGATAGGCATTTCAGATATAGGTGTCGATAGGCATTTCAGATATAGGTGTCGATAGGCTTTTCAGATATAGGTGTCGATAGGCAGTTCAGATATAGGTGTCGATAGGCATTTCAGATATAGGTGTCGATAGGCATTTCAGATATAGGTGCCGATAGGCATTTCAGATATAGTTGCCGATTGGCATTTTAAAAATAGGTGCCGATAGGCATTTCAGATATAGAAGCCGATAGGCATTTCAAATATAGGTGCCGATAGGCATTCCAGATATGGTTGCCGATAGGCATTTCAAATATAGGTGCTGATAGGCATTTCAGATGTAGTTTCCGATAGGCATTTCAAAAATAGGTGTCGATAGGCATTTCAGATATAGGTGTCGATAGGCATTTCAAATATAGGTGTCGAAAGGCATTTCAGATATAGGTGTCGATAGGCATTTCAGATATAGGTGTCGATAGGCATTTCAAATATAAGTGTCGATAGGCATTTCAGATATAGGTGTCGATAGGCATTTCAGATATAGGTGTCGATAGGCATTTCAGATATAGGTGTCGATAGGCATTTCAGATATAGGTGCCGATAGGCATTTCAGATATAGTTGCCGATTGGCATTTTAAAAATAGGTGCCGATAGGCATTTCAGATATAGAAGCCGATAGGCATTTCAAATATAGGTGCCGATAGGCATTCCAGATATGGTTGCCGATAGGCATTTCAAATATAGGTGCTGATAGGCATTTCAGATGTAGTTTCCGATAGGCATTTCAAAAATAGGTGTCGATAGGCATTTCAGATATAGGTGTCGATAGGCATTTCAGATATAGGTGTCGATAGGCATTTCAGATATAGGTGTCGATAGGCATTTCAGATATAGGTGTCGATAGGCATTTCAGATATAGGTGTCGATAGGCATTTCAGATATAGGTGTCGATAGGCATTTCAGATATAGGTGTCGATAGGCATTTCAGATATAGGTGCCGATAGGCATTTCAGATATAGTTGCCGATTGGCATTTTTAAAATAGGTGCCGATAGGCATTTCAGATATAGAAGCCGATAGGCATTTCAAATATAGGTGCCGATAGGCATTCCAGATATGGTTGCCGATAGGCATTTCAAATATAGGTGCTGATAGGCATTTCAGATGTAGTTTCCGTTAGGCATTTCAAAAATAGGTGTCGATAGGCATTTCAGATATAGGTGTCGATAGGCATTTCAGATATAGGTGTCGATAGGCATTTCAGATATAGGTGTCGATAGGCATTTCAGATATAGGTGTCGATAGGCATTTCAGATATAGGTGTCGATAGGCATTTCAGATATAGGTGCCGATAGGCATTTCAGATATAGTTGCCGATTGGCATTTTAAAAATAGGTGCCGATAGGCATTTCAGATATAGAAGCCGATAGGCATTTCAAATATAGGTGCCGATAGGCATTCCAGATATGGTTGCCGATAGGCATTTCAAATATAGGTGCTGATAGGCATTTCAGATGTAGTTTCCGATAGGCATTTCAAAAATAGGTGTCGATAGGCATTTCAGATATAGGTGTCGATAGGCATTTCAGATATAGGTGCCGATAGGCATTTCAGATATAGTTGCCGATTGGCATTTTAAAAATAGGTGCCGATAGGCATTTCAGATATAGAAGCCGATAGGCATTTCAAATATAGGTGCCGATAGGCATTCCAGATATGGTTGCCGATAGGCATTTCAAATATAGGTGCTGATAGGCATTTCAGATGCAGTTTCCGATAGGCATTTCAAAAATAGGTGTCGATAGGCATTTCAGATATAGGTGTCGATAGGCATTTCAGATATAGGTGTCGATAGGCATTTCAGATATAGGTGTCGATAGGCATTTCAGATATAGGTGTCGATAGGCATTTCAGATATAGGTGTCGATAGGCATTTCAGATATAGGTGTCGATAGGCATTTCAGATATAGGTGTCGATAGGCATTTCAGATATAGGTGCCGATAGGCATTTCAGATATAGTTGCCGATTGGCATTTTAAAAATAGGTGCCGATAGGCATTTCAGATATAGAAGCCGATAGGCATTTAAAATATAGGTGCCGATAGGCATTCCAGATATGGTTGCCGATAGGCATTTCAAATATAGGTGCTGATAGGCATTTCAGATGTAGTTTCCGATAGGCATTTCAAAAATAGGTGTCGATAGGCATTTCAGATATAGGTGTCGATAGGCATTTCAGATATAGGTGTCGATAGGCATTTCAGATATAGGTGTCGATAGGCATTTCAGATATAGGTGTCGATAGGCATTTCAGATATAGGTGTCGATAGGCATTTCAGATATAGGTGTCGATAGGCATTTCAGATATGGGTGCCGATAGGCATTTCAGATATAGTTGCCGATTGGCATTTTAAAAATAGGTGCCGATAGGCATTTAAGATATAGAAGCCGATAGGCATTTCAAATATAGGTGCCGATAGGCATTCCAGATATGGTTGCCAATAGGCATTTCAAATATAGGTGCTGATAGGCATTTCAGATGTAGTTTCCGATAGGCATTTCAAAAATAGGTGTCGATAGGCATTTCAGATATAGGTGTCGATAGGCATTTCAGATATAGGTGTCGATAGGCATTTCAGATATAGGTGTCGATAGGCATTTCAGATATAGGTGTCGATAGGCATTTCAGATATAGGTGTCGATAGGCATTTCAGATATAGGTGTCGATAGGCATTTCAGATATAGGTGTCGAAAGGCATTTCAGATATAGGTGTCGATAGGCATTTCAGATATAGGTGCCGATAGACATTTCAGATATAGTTGCCGATTGGCATTTTAAAAATACGTGCCGATAGGCATTTCAGATATAGAAGCCGATAGGCATTTCAAATATAGGTGCCGATAGGCATTCCAGATATGGTTGCCGATAGGCATTTCAAATATAGGTGCTGATAGGCATTTCAGATGTAGTTTCCGATAGGCATTTCAAAAATAGGTGTCGATAGGCATTTCAGATATAGGTGTCGATAGGCATTTCAGATATAGGTGTCGATAGGCATTTCAGATATAAGTGTCGATAGGCATTTCAGATATAGGTGTCGATAGGCATTTCAGATATAGGTGTCGATCGGCATTTCAGATATAGGTGTCGATAGGCATTTCAGATATAGGTGTCGATAGGCATTTCAGATATAGGTGTCGATAGGCATTTCAGATATAGGTGCCGATAGGCATTTCAGATAGGTTGCCGATTGGCATTTTAAAAATACGTGCCGATAGGCATTTTAGATATAGAAGCCGATAGGCATTTCAAATATAGGTGCCGATAGGCATTCCAGATATGGTTGCCAATAGGCATTTCAAATATAGGTGCTGATAGGCATTTCAGATGTAGTTTCCGATAGGCATTTCAAAAATAGGTGTCGATAGGCATTTCAGATATAGGTGTCGATAGGCATTTCAGATATAGGTGTCGATAGGCATTTCAGATATAGGTGTCGATAGGCATTTCAGATATAGGTGTCGATAGGCATTTCAGATATAGGTGTCGATAGGCATTTCAGATATAGGTGTCGATAGGCATTTCAGATATAGGTGTCGATAGGCATTTCAGATATAGGTGTCGATAGGCATTTCAGATATAGGTGTCGAAAGGCATTTCAGACATAGGTGTCGAAAGGCATTTCAGATATAGGTGTCGATAGGCATTTCAGATATAGGTGCCGATAGACATTTCAGATATAGTTGCCGATTGGCATTTTAAAAATACGTGCCGATAGGCATTTCAGATATAGAAGCCGATAGGCATTTCAAATATAGGTGCCGATAGGCATTCCAGATATGGTTGCCGATAGGCATTTCAAATATAGGTGCTGATAGGCATTTCAGATGTAGTTTCCGATAGGCATTTCAAAAATAGGTGTCGATAGGCATTTCAGATATAGGTGTCGATAGGCATTTCAGATATAGGTGTCGATAGGCATTTCAGATATAGGTGTCGATAGGCATTTCAGATATAGGTGTCGATAGGCATTTCAGATATAGGTGTCGATAGGCATTTCAGATATAGGTGTCGATAGGCATTTCAGATATAGGTGCCGATAGGCATTTCAGATATAGTTGCCGATTGGCATTTTAAAAATACGTGCCGATAGGCATTTCAGATATAGAAGCCGATAGGCATTTCAAATATAGGTGCCGATAGGCATTCCAGATATGGTTGTCAATAGGCATTTCAAATATAGGTGCTGATAGGCATTTCAGATGTAGTTTCCGATAGGCATTTCAAAAATAGGTGTCGATAGGCATTTCAGATATAGGTGTCGATAGGCATTTCAAGAATAGGTGTCGATAGGCATTTCAGATATAGGTGTCGATAGGCATTTCAGATATAGGTGTCGATAGGCATTTCAGATATAGGTGTCGATAGGCATTTCAGATATAGGTGTCGATAGGCATTTCAGATATAGGTGTCGATAGGCATTTCAGATATAGGTGTCGATAGGCATTTCAGATATAGGTGCCGATAGGCATTTCAGATATAGTTGCCGATTGGAATTTTAAAAATAGGTGCCGATAGGCATTTCAGATATAGAAGCCGATAGGCATTTAAAATATAGGTGCCGATAGGCATTCCAGATATGGTTGCCGATAGGCATTTCAAATATAGGTGCTGATAGGCATTTCAGATGTAGTTTCCGATAGGCATTTCAAAAACAGGTGTCGATAGGCATTTCAGATATAGGTGTCGATAGGCATTTCAGATATAGGTGTCGATAGGCATTTCAGATATAGGTGTCGATAGGCATTTCAGATATAGGTGTCGATAGGCATTTCAGATATAGGTGTCGATAGGCATTTCAGATATAGGTGTCGATAGGCATTTCAGATATAGGTGCCGATAGGCATTTCAGATATAGTTGCCGATTGGCATTTTAAAAATAGGTGCCGATAGGCATTTCAGATATAGAAGCCGATAGGCATTTCAAAAATAGGTGCCGATAGGCATTTCAGATATAGAGGCCGATAGGCATTTAAAATATAGGTGCCGATAGGCATTCCAGATATGGTTGCCGATAGGCATTTCAAATATAGGTGCTGATAGGCATTTCAGATGTAGTTTCCGATAGGCATTTCAAAAATAGGTGTCGATAGGCATTTCAGATATAGGTGTCGATAGGCATTTCAGATATAGGTGTCGATAGGCATTTCAGATATAGGTGTCGATAGGCATTTCAGATATAGGTGTCGATAGGCATTTCAGATATAGGTGTCGATAGGCATTTCAGATATAGGTGTCGATAGGCATTTCAGATATAGGTGCCGATAGGCATTTCAGATATAGTTGCCGATTGGCATTTTAAAAATACGTGCCGATAGGCATTTCAGATATAGAAGCCGATAGGCATTTCAAATATAGGTGCCGATAGGCATTCCAGATATGGTTGCCAATAGGCATTTCAAATATAGGTGCTGATAGGCATTTCAGATGTAGTTTCCGATAGGCATTTCAGATATAGGTGTCGATAGGCATTTCAGATATTGGTGTCGATAGGCATTTCAGATATAGGTGTCCATAGGCATTTCAGATATAGGTGTCGATAGGCATTTCAGATATAGGTGTCGATAGGCATTTCAGATATAGGTGTCGATAGGCATTTCAGATATAGGTGTCGATAGGCATTTCAGATATAGGTGTCGATAGGCATTTCAGATATAGGTGTCGATAGGCATTACAGATATAGGTGTCGATAGGCATTTCAGATATAGTTGCCGATTGGCATTTTAAAAATAGGTGCCGATAGGCATTTCAGATATAGAAGCCGACAGGCATTTCAAAAATAGGTGCCGATAGGCAATTCAGATATAGGTGTCGATAGGCATTTCAGATATAGGTGTCGATAGGCATTTCAGATATAGGTGTCGATAGGCATTTCAGATATAGGTGCCGATAGGCATTTCAGATATAGTTGCCGATTGGCATTTTAAAAATAGGTGCCGATAGGCATTTCAGATATAGAAGCCGATAGGCATTTCAAATTTAGGTGCCGATAGGCATTCCAGATATGGTTGCCAATAGGCATTTCAAATATAGGTGCTGATAGGCATTTCAGATGTAGTTTCCGATAGGCATTTCAAAAATAGGTGTCGATAGGCATTTCAGATATAGGTGTCGATAGGCATTTCAGATATAGGTGTCGATAGGCATTTCAGATATAGGTGTCGATAAGCATTTCAGATATAGGTGTCGATAGGCATTTCAGATATAGGTGTCGATAGGCATTTCAGATATAGGTGTCGATAGGCATTTCAGATATAGGTGTCGAAAGGCATTTCAGATATAGGTGTCGATAGGCATTTCAGATATAGGTGCCGATAGACATTTCAGATATAGTTGCCGATTGGCATTTTAAAAATAGGTGCCGATAGGCATTTCAGATATAGAAGCCGATAGGCATTTCAAATATAGGTGCCGATAGGCATTCCAGATATGGTTGCCGATAGGCATTTCAAATATAGGTGCTGATAGGCATTTCAGATGTAGTTTCCGATAGGTATTTCAAAAATAGGTGTCGATAGGCATTTCAGATATAGGTGTCGATAGGCATTTCAGATATAGGTGTCGATAGGCATTTCAGATATAGGTGTCGATAGGCATTTCAGATATAGGTGTCGATAGGCATTTCAGATATAGGTGTCGATAGGCATTTCAGATATAGGTGTCGATAGACATTTCAGATATAGGTGTCGATAGGCATTTCAGATATAGGTGCCGATAGGCATTTCAGATATAGTTGCCGATTGGCATTTTAAAAATAGGTGCCGATAGGCATTTCAGATAATGAAGCCGATAGGCATTTCAAAAATAGGTGCCGATAGGCATTCCAGATATGGCTGCCGATAGGCATTTCAAATATAGGTGCTGATAGGCATTTCAGATGTAGTTTCCGATAGGCATTTCAAAAATAGGTGTCGATAGGCATTTCAGATATAGGTGTCGATAGGCATTTCAGATATAGGTGTCGATAGGCATTTCAGATATAGGTGTCGATAGGCATTTCAGATATAGGTGTCGATAGGCATTTCAGATATAGGTGTCGATAGGCATTTCAGATATAGGTGTCGATAGGCATTTCAGATATAGGTGCCGATAGGCATTTCAGATATAGTTGCCGATTGGCATTTTTAAAATAGGTGCCGATAGGCATTTCAGATATAGAAGCCGATAGGCATTTCAAATATAGGTACCGATAGGCATTCCAGATATGGTTGCCGATAGGCATTTCAAATATAGGTGCTGATAGGCATTTCAGATGTAGTTTCCGATAGGCATTTCAAAAATAGGTGTCGATAGGCATTTCAGATATAGGTGTCGATAGGCATTTCAGATATAGGTGTCGATAGGCATTTCACATATAGGTGTCGATAGGCATTTCAGATATAGGTGTCGATAGACATTTCAGATATAGGTGTCGATAGGCATTTCAGATATAGGTGTCGATAGGCATTTCAGATATAGGTGTCGATAGGCATTTCAGATATAGGTGCCGATAGGCATTTCAGATATAGTTGCCGATTGGCATTTTAAAAATAGGTGCCGATAGGCATTTCAGATATAGAAGTTGATAGGCATTTCAAATATAGGTGCCGATAGGCATTCCAGTTATGGTTGCCGATAAGCATTTCAAATATAGGTGCTGATAGGCATTTCAGATGTAGTTTCCGATAGGCATTTAAAAAATAGGTGTCGATAGGCATTTCAGATATAGGTGTCGATAGGCATTTCAGATATAGGTGTCGATAGGCATTTCAGATATAGGTGTCGATAGGCATTTCAGATATAGGTGTCGATAGGCATTTCAGATATAGGTGTCGATAGGCATTTCAGATATAGGTGTCGATGGGCATTTCAGATATAGGTGTCGATAGGCATTTCAGATATAGGTGTCTATAGGCATTTCAGATATAGGTGCCGATAGGCATTTCAGATATAGTTGCCGATTGGCATTTTAAAAATAGGTGCCGATAGGCATTTCAGATATAGAAGCCGATAGGCATTTCAAATATAGGTGCCGATAGGCATTCCAGATATGGTTGCCGATAGGCATTTCAAATATAGGTGCTGATAGGCATTTCAGATGTAGTTTCCGATAGGCATTTAAAAAATAGGTGTCGATAGGCATTTCAGATATAGGTGTCGATAGGCATTTCAGATATAGGTGTCGATAGGCATTTCAGATATAGGTGTCGATAGGCATTTCAGCTATAGGTGTCGATAGGCATTTCAGATATAGGTGTCGATAGGCATTTCAGATATAGGTGCCGATAGGCATTTCAGATATAGTTGCCGATTGGCATTTTAAAAATAGGTGCCGATAGGCATTTCAGATATAGAAGCCGATAGGCATTTCAAATATATGTGCCGATAGGCATTCCAGATATGGTTGCCGATAGGCATTTCAAATATAGGTGCTGATAGGCATTTCAGATGTAGTTTCCGATAGGCATTTCAAAAATAGGTGTCGATAGGCATTTCAGATATAGGTGTCGATAGGCAATTCAGATATAGGTGTCGATAGGCATTTCAGATATAGGTGTCGATAGGCATTTCAGATATAGGTGTCGATAAGCATTTCAGATATAGGTGTCGATAGGCATTTCAGATATAGGTACCGATAGGCATTTCAGATATAGGTGTCGATAGGCATTTCAGATATAGGTGCCGATAGGCATTTCAGATATAGTTGCCGATTGGCATTTTAAAAATTGGTGCCGATAGGCATTTCAGATATAGAAGCCGATAGGCATTTCAAATATAGGTGCCGATCGGCATTCCAGATATGGTTGCCGATAGGCATTTCAAATATAGGTGCAGATAGGCATTTCAGATGTAGTTTCCGATAGGCATTTCAAAAATAGGTGTCGATAGGCATTTCAGATATAGGTGTCGATAGGCATTTCAGATATAGGTGTCGATAGGCATTTCAGATATAGGTGTCGATAGGCATTTCAGATATAGGTGTCGATAGGCATTTCAGATATAGGTGTCGATAGGCATTTCAGATATAGGTGTCGATAGGCATTTCAGATATAGGTGTCGATAGGCATTTCAGATATAGGTGTCGATAGGCATTTCAGATATAGGTGTCGAAAGGCATTTCAGATATAGGTGCCGATAGGCATTTCAGATATAGTTGCCGATTGGCATTTTAAAAATAGGTGCCGATAGGCATTTCAGATATAGAAGCCGATAGGCATTTCAAAAATAGGTGCCGATAGGCATTCCAGATATGGTTGCCGATAGGCATTTCAAATATAGGTGCTGATAGGCATTTCAGATGTAGTTTCCGATAGGCATTTCAAAAATAGGTGTCGATAGGCATTTCAGATATAGGTATCGATAGGCATTTCAGATATAGGTGTCGATAGGCATTTCAGATATAGGTGTCGATAGGCATTTCAGATATAGGTGTCGATAGGCATTTCAGATATAGGTGTCGATAGGCATTTCAGATATAGGTGCCGATAGGCATTTCAGATATAGTTGCCGATTGGCATTTTAAAAATAGGTGCCGATAGGCATTTCAGATATAGAAGCCGATAGGCATTTCAAAAATAGGTGCCGATAGGCATTCCAGATATGGTTGCCGATAGGCATTTCAAATATAGGTGCTGATAGGCATTTCAGATGTAGTTTCCGATAGGCATTTCAAAAATTGGTGTCGATAGGCATTTCAGATATAGGTGTCGATAGGCATTTCAGATATAGGTGTCGATAGGCATTTCAGATATAGGTGTCGATAGGCATTTCAGATATAGGTGTCGATAGGCATTTCAGATATAGGTGTCGATAGGCATTTCAGATATAGGTGTCGATAGGCATTTCAGATATAGGTGTCGATAGGCATTTCAGATATAGGTGTCGATAGGCATTTCAGATATAGGTTTCGATAGGCATTTCAGATATAGGTGTCGATAGGCATTTCAGATATAGGTGTCGATAGGCATTTCAGATATAGGTGTCGATAGGCATTTCAGATATAGGTGTCGCTAGGCATTTCAGATATAGGTGTCGATAGGCATTTCAGATATAGGTGCCGATAGGCATTTCAGATATAGTTGCCGATTGGCATTTTAAAAATAGGTGCCGATAGGCATTTCAGATATAGAAGCCGATAGGCATTTAAAATATAGGTGCCGATAGGCATTCCAGATATGGTTGCCGATAGGCATTTCAAATATAGGTGCTGATAGGCATTTCAGATGTAGTTTCCGATAGGCATTTCAAAAATAGATGTCGATAGGCATTTCAGATATAGGTGTCGATAGGCATTTCAGATATAGGTGTCGATAGGCATTTCAGATATAGGTGTCGATAGGCATTTCAGATATAGGTGTCGATAGGCATTTCAGATATAGGTGTCGATAGGCATTTCAGATATAGGTGTCGATAGGCATTTCAGATATAGGTGCCGATAGGCATTTCAGATATAGTTGCCGATTGGCATTTTAAAAATAGGTGCCGATAGGCATTTCAGATATAGAAGCCGATAGGCATTTCAAATATAGGTGCCGATAGGCATTCCAGATATGGTTGCCAATAGGCATTTCAAATATAGGTGCTGATAGGCATTTCAGATGTAGTTTCCGATAGGCATTTCAAAAATAGGTGTCGATAGGTATTTCAGATATAGGTGTCGATAGGCATTTCAGATATAGGTGTCGATAGGCATTTCAGATATAGGTGTCGATAAGCATTTCAGATATAGGTGTCGATAGGCATTTCAGATATAGGTGTCGATAGGCATTTCAGATATAGGTGTCGATAGGCATTTCAGATATAGGTGTCGAAAGGCATTTCAGATATAGGTGTCGATAGGCATTTCAGATATAGGTGCCGATAGACATTTCAGATATAGTTGCCGATTGGCATTTTAAAAATAGGTGCCGATAGGCATTTCAGATATAGAAGCCGATAGGCATTTCAAATATAGGTGCCGATAGGCATTCCAGATATGGTTGCCGATAGGCATTTCAAATATAGGTGCTGATAGGCATTTCAGATGTAGTTTCCGATAGGCATTTCAAAAATAGGTGTCGATAGGCATTTCAGATATAGGTGTCGATAGGCATTTCAGATATAGGTGTCGATAGGCATTTCAGATATAGGTGTCGATAGGCATTTCAGATATAGGTGTCGATAGGCATTTCAGATATAGGTGTCGATAGGCATTTCAGATATAGGTGTCGATAGGCATTTCAGATATAGGTGTCGATAGGCATTTCAGATATAGGTGCCGATAGGCATTTCAGATATAGTTGCCGATTGGCATTTTAAAAATAGGTGCCGATAGGCATTTCAGATATAGAAGCCGATAGGCATTTCGAAAATAGGTGCCGATAGGCATTCCAGATATGGTTGCCGATAGGCATTTCAAATATAGGTGCTGATAGGCATTTCAGATGTAGTTTCCGATAGGCATTTCAAAAATAGGTGTCGATAGGCATTTCAGATATAGGTGTCGATAGGCATTTCAGATATAGGTGTCGATAGGCATTTCAGATATAGGTGTCGATAGGCATTTCAGATATAGGTGTCGATAGGCATTTCAGATATAGGTGTCGATAGGCATTTCAGATATAGGTGTCGATAGGCATTTCAGATATAGGTGTCGATAGGCATTTCAGATATAGGTGCCGATAGGCATTTCAGATATAGTTGCCGATTGGCATTTTAAAAATAGGTGCCGATAGGCATTTCAGATATAGAAGCCGATAGGCATTTCAAATATAGGTGCCGATAGGCATTCCAGATATGGTTGCCGATAGGCATTTCAAATATAGGTGCTGATAGGCATTTCAGATGTAGTTTCCGATAGGCATTTCAAAAATAGGTGTCGATAGGCATTTCAGATATAGGTGTCGATAGGCATTTCAGATATAGGTGTCGATAGGCATTTCAGATATAGGTGTCGATAGGCATTTCAGCTATAGGTGTCGATAGGCATTTCAGATATAGGTGTCGATAGGCATTTCAGATATAGGTGCCGATAGGCACTTCAGATATAGTTGCCGATTGGCATTTTAAAAATTGGTGCCGATAGGCATTTCAGATATAGAAGCCGATAGGCATTTCAAATATAGGTGCCGATAGGCATTCCAGATATGGTTGCCGATAGGCATTTCAAATATAGGTGCTGATAGGCATTTCAGATGTAGTTTCCGATAGGCATTTCAAAAATAGGTGTCGATAGGCATTTCAGATATAGGTGTCGATAGGCATTTCAGATATAGGTGTCGATAGGCATTTCAGATATAGGTGTCAATAGGCATTTCAGATATAGGTGTCGATAGGCATTTCAGATATAGGTGTCGATAGGCATTTCAGATATAGGTGTCGATAGGCATTTCTGATATAGATGTCGATAGGCATTTCAGATATAGGTGTCGATAGGCATTTCAGATATAGGTGCCGATAGGCATTTCAGATATAGTTGCCGATTGGCATTTTAAAAATAGGTGCCGATAGGCATTTCAGATATAGGTGCCGATAGGCATTTCAGATATAGTTGCCGATTGGCATTTTAAAAATAGGTGCCGATAGGCATTTCAGATATAGAAGCCGATAGGCATTTCAAATATATGTGCCGATAAGCATTCCAGATATGGTTGCCGATAGGCATTTCAAATATAGGTGCTGATAGGCATTTCAGATGTAGTTTCCGATAGGCATTTCAAAAATAGGTGTCGATAGGCATTTCAGATATAGGTGTCGATAGGCATTTCAGATATAGGTGTCGATAGGCATTTCAGATATAGGTGTCGATAGGCATTTCAGATATAGGTGTCGATAGGCATTTCAGATATAGGTGTCGATAGGCATTTCAGATATAGGTGCCGATAGGCATTTCAGATATAGGTGTCGATAGGCATTTCAGATATAGGTGCCGATAGGCATTTCAGATATAGTTGCCGATTGGCATTTTAAAAATTGGTGCCGATAGGCATTTCAGATATAGAAGCCGATAGGCATTTCAAATATAGGTGCCGATCGGCATTCCAGATATGGTTGCCGATAGGCATTTCAAATATAGGTGCAGATAGGCATTTCAGATGTAGTTTCCGATAGGCATTTAAAAAATAGGTGTCGATAGGCATTTCAGATATAGGTGTCGATAGGCATTTCAGATATAGGTGTCGATAGGCATTTCAGATATAGGTGTCGATAGGCATTTCAGATATAGGTGTCGATAGGCATTTCAGATATAGGTGTCGATAGGCATTTCAGATATAGGTGCCGATAGGCATTTCAGATATAGTTGCCGATTGGCATTTTAAAAATAGGTGCCGATAGGCATTTTAGATATAGAAGCCGATAGGCATTTCAAAAATAGGTGCCGATAGGCATTCCAGATATGGTTGCCGATAGGCATTTCAAATATAGGTGCTGATAAGCATTTCAGATCTAGTTTCCGATAGGCATTTCAAAAATAGGTGTCGATAGGCATTTCAGATATAGGTGTCGATAGGCATTTCAGATATAGGTGTCGATAGGCATTTTAGATATAGGTGTCGATAGGCATTTCAGATATAGGTGTCGATAGGCATTTCAGATATAGGTGTCGATAGGCATTTCAGATATAGGTGTCGATAGGCATTTCAGATATAGGTGTCGATAGGCATTACAGATATAGGTGCCGATAGGCATTTCAGATATAGTTGCCGATTGGCATTTTAAAAATAGGTGCCGATAGGCATTTCAGATATAGAAGCCGATAGGCATTTCAAATATAGGTGCCGATAGGCATTCCAGATATGGTTGCCGATAGGCATTTCAAATATAGGTGCTGATAGGCATTTCAGATGTAGTTTCCGATAGGCATTTCAAAAATAGGTGTCGATAGGCATTTCAGATATAGGTGTCGATAGGCATTTCAGATATAGGTGTCGATGGGCATTTCAGATATAGGTGTCGATAGGCATTTCAGATATAGGTGTCGATAGGCATTTCAGATATAGGTGTCGATAGGCATTTCAGATATAGGTGTCGATAGGCATTTCTGATATAGGTGTCGATAGGCATTTCAGATATAGGTGCCGATAGGCATTTCAGATATAGTTGCCGATTGGCATTTTAAAAATAGGTGCCGATAGGCATTTCAGAAATAGAAGCCGATAGGCATTTCAAATATAGGTGCCGATAGGCATTCCAGATATGGTTGCCGATAGGCATTTCAAATATAGGTGCTGATAGGCATTTCAGATGTAGTTTCCGATAGGCATTTAAAAAATAGGTGTCGATAGGCATTTCAGATATAGGTGTCGATAGGCATTTCAGATATAGGTGTCGATAGGCATTTCAGATATAGGTGTCGATAGGCATTTCAGATATAGGTGTCGATAGGCATTTCAGATATAGGTGTCGATGGGCATTTCAGATATAGGTGTCGATAGGCATTTCAGATATAGGTGTCGATAGGCATTTCAGATATAGGTGCCGATAGGCATTTCAGATATAGTTGCCGATTGGCATTTTAAAAATAGGTGCCGATAGGCATTTCAGATATAGAAGCCGATAGGCATTTCAAATATAGGTGCCGATAGGCATTCCAGATATGGTTGCCGATAGGCATTTCAAATATAGGTGCTGATAGGCATTTCAGATGTAGTTTCCGATAGGCATTTCAAAAATAGGTGTCGATAGGCATTTCAGATATAGGTGTCGATAGGCATTTCAGATATAGGTGTCGATAGGCATTTTAGATATAGGTGTCGATAGGCATTTCAGCTATAGGTGTCGATAGGCATTTCAGATATAGGTGTCGATAGGCATTTCAGATATAGGTGCCGATAGGCATTTCAGATATAGTTGCCGATTGGCATTTTAAAAATTGGTGCCGATAGGCATTTCAAATATAGGTGCCGATAGGCATTCCAGATATGGTTGCCGATAGGCATTTCAAATATAGGTGCTGATAGGTATTTCAGATGTAGTTTCCGATAGGCATTTCAAAAATAGGTGTCGATAGGCATTTCAGATATAGGTGTCGATAGGCATTTCAGATATAGGTGTCGATAGGCATTTCAGATATAGGTGTCGATAGGCATTTCAGATATAGGTGTCGATAGGCATTTCAGATATAGGTGTCGATAGGCATTTCAGATATAGGTGTCGATAGGCGTTTCAGATATAGGTGTCGATAGGCATTTCAGATATAGATGTCGATGGGCATTTCAGATATAGGTGCCGATCGGCATTTCAGATATAGTTGCCGATTGGCATTTTAAAAATAGGTGCCGATAGGCATTTCAGATATAGAAGCCGATAGGCATTTCAAATATAGGTGCCGATAGGCATTCCAGATATGGTTGCCGATAGGCATTTCAAATATAGGTGCTGATAGGCATTTCAGATGTAGTTTCCGATAGGCATTTCAAAAATAGGTGTCGATAGGCATTTCAGATATAGGTGTCGATAGGCATTTCAGATATAGGTGTCGATAGGCATTTCAGATATAGGTGTCGATAGGCATTTCAGATATAGGTGTCGATAGGCATTTCAGATATAGGTGCCGATAGGGGTTTCAGATATAGTTGCCGATTGGCATTTTAAAAATAGGTGCCGATAGGCATTTCAGATATAGAAGCCGATATGCATTTCAAATATAGGTGCCGATAGGCATTTCAGATATGGTTGCCGATAGGCATTTCAAATATAGGTGCTGATAGGCATTTCAGATGTAGTTTCCGATAGGCATTTCAAAAATAGGTGTCGATAGGCATTTCAGATATAGGTGTCGATAGGCATTTCAGATATAGGTGTCGATAGGCATTTCAGATATAGGTGTCGATAGGCATTTCAGATATAGGTGTCGATAGGCATTTCAGATATAGGTGTCGATAGGCATTTCAGATATAGGTGTCGATAGGCATTTCAGATATAGGTGCCGATAGGCATTTCAGATATAGTTGCCGATTGGCATTTTAAAAATAGGTGCCGATAGGCATTTCAGATATAGAAGCCGATAGGCATTTCAAATATAGGTGCCGATAGGCATTCCAGATATGATTGCCGATAGGCATTTCAGATGTAGTTTCCGATAGGCATTTCAAAAATAGGTGTCGATAGGCATTTCAGATATAGGTGTCGATAGGCATTTCAGATATAGGTGTCGATAGGCATTTCAGATATAGGTGTCGATAGGCATTTCAGATATAGGTGTCGATAGGCATTTTAGATATAGGTGTCGATAGGCATTTCAGATATAGGTGTCGATAGGCATTTCAGATATAGGTGTCGATAGGCATTTCAGATATAGGTGCCGATAGGTATTTCAGATATAGTTGCCGATTGGCATTTTAAAAATAGGTGCCGATAGGCATTTCAGATATAGAAGCCGATAGGCATTTCAAATATAGGTGCCGATAGGCATTCCAGATGTGGTTGCCGATAGGCATTTCAAATATAGGTGCTGATAGGCATTTCAGTTGTAGTTTCCGATAGGCATTTCAAAAATAGGTGTCGATAGGCATTTCAGATATAGGTGTCGATAGGCATTTCAGATATATGTGTCGATAGGCATTTCAGATATAGGTGTCGATAGGCATTTCAGATATAGGTGTCGATAGGCATTTCAGATATAGGTGTCGATAGGCATTTCAGATATAGGTGTCGATAGGCATTTCAGATATAGGTGTCGATAGGCATTTCAGATATAGGTGCCGATAGGCATTTTAGATATAGTTGCCGATTGGCATTTTAAAAATATGTGCCGATAGGCATTTCAGATATAGAAGCCGATAGGCATTTCAAATATAGGTGCCGATAGGCATTCCAGATATGGTTGCCGATAGGCATTTCAAATATAGGTGCTGATAGGCATTTCAGATGTAGTTTCCGATAGGCATTTCAAAAATAGGTGTCGATAGGCATTTCAGTTATAGGTGTCGATAGGCATTTCAGATATAGGTGTCGATAGGCATTTCAGATATAGGTGTCGATAGGCATTTCAGATATAGGTGCCGATAGGCATTTTAGATATAGTTGCCGATTGGCATTTTAAAAATAGGTGCCGATAGGCGTTTCAGATATAGAAGCCGATAGGCATTTCAAATATAGGTGCCGATAGGCATTCCAGATATGGTTGCCGATAGGCATTTCAAATATAGGTGCTGATAGGCATTTCAGATGTAGTTTCCGATAGGCATTTCAAAAATAGGTGTCGATAGGCATTTCAGATATAGGTGTCGATAGGCATTTCAGATATAGGTGTCGATAGGCATTTCAGATATAGGTGTCGATAGGCATTTTAGATATAGGTGTCGATAGGCATTTCAGATATAGGTGTCGATAGGCATTTCAGATATAGGTGTCGATAGGCATTTCAGATATAGGTGTCGATAGGCATTTCAGATTTAGGTGCCGATAGGCATTTCAGATATAGTTGCCGATTGGCATTTTAAAAATAGGTGCCGATAGGCATTTCAGATATAGAAGCCGATAGGCATTTCAAATATAGGTGCCGATAGGCATTCCAGATATGGTTGCCGATAGGCATTTCAAATATAGGTGCTGATAGGCATTTCAGATGTAGTTTCCGATAGGCATTTCAAAAATAGGTGTCGATAGGCATTTCAGATATAGGTGTCGATAGGCATTTCAGATATAGGTGTCGATAGGCATTTCAGATATAGGTGTCGATAGGCATTTCAGATATAGGTGTCGATAGGCATTTCAGATATATGTGTCGATAGGCATTTCAGATATAGGTGCCGATAGGCATTTCAGATATAGTTGCCGATTGGCATTTTAAAAATAGGTGCCGATAGGCATTTCAGATATAGAAGCCGATAGGCATTTCAAATATAGGTGCCGATAGGCATTCCAGATATGGTTGCCGATAGGCATTTCAAATATAGGTGCTGATAGGCATTTCAGATGTAGTTTCCGATAGGCATTTCAAAAATAGGTGTCGATAGGCATTTCAGATATAGGTGTCGATAGGCATTTCAGATATAAGTGTCGATAGGCATTTCAGATATAGGTGTCGATAGGCATTTCAGATATAGGTGTCGATAGGCATTTCAGATATAGGTGTCGATAGGCATTTCAGATAAAGGTGTCGATAGGCATTTCAGATATAGGTGTCGATAGGCATTTCAGATATAGGTGCCGATAGGCATTTCAGATATAGAAGCCGATAGGCATTTCAAATATAGGTGCCGATAGGCATTCCAGATGTGGTTGCCGATAGGCATTTCAAATATAGGTGCTGATAGGCATTTCAGATGTAGTTTCCGATAGGCATTTCAAAAATAGGTGTCGATAGGCATTTCAGATATAGGTGTCGATAGGCATTTCAGATATAGGTGTCGATAGGCATTTCAGATATAGGTGTCGATAGGCATTTCAGATATAGGTGTCGATAGGCATTTCAGATATAGGTGTCGATAGGCATTTCAGATATAGGTGTCGATAGGCATTTCAGATATAGGTGCCGATAGGCATTTTAGATATAGTTGCCGATTGGCATTTTAAAAATATGTGCCGATAGGCATTTCAGATATAGAAGCCGATAGGCATTTCAAATATAGGTGCCGATAGGCATTCCAGATATGGTTGCCGATAGGCATTTCAAATATAGGTGCTGATAGGCATTTCAGATGTAGTTTCCGATAGGCATTTTAAAAATAGGTGTCGATAGGCATTTCAGTTATAGGTGTCGATAGGCATTTCAGATATAGGTGTCGATAGGCATTTCAGATATAGGTGTCGATAGGCATTTCAGATATAGGTGCCGATAGGCATTTTAGATATAGTTGCCGATTGGCATTTTAAAAATAGGTGCCGATAGGCGTTTCAGATATAGAAGCCGATAGGCATTTCAAATATAGGTGCCGATAGGCATTCCAGATATGGTTGCCGATAGGCATTTCAAATATAGGTGCTGATAGGCATTTCAGATGTAGTTTCCGATAGGCATTTCAAAAATAGGTGTCGATAGGCATTTCAGATATAGGTGTCGATAGGCATTTCAGATATAGGTGTCGATAGGCATTTCAGATATAGGTGTCGATAGGCATTTCAGATATAGGTGTCGATAGGCATTTCAGATATAGGTGTCGATAGGCATTTCAGATATAGGTGCCGATAGGCATTTCAGATATAGTTGCCGATTGGCATTTTAAAAATAGGTGCCGATAGGCATTTCAGATATAGAAGCCGATAGGCATTTCAAATATAGGTGCCGATAGGCATTCCAGATATGGTTGCCGATAGGCATTTCAAATATAGGTGCTGATAGGCATTTCAGATGTAGTTTCCGATAGGCATTTCAAAAATAGGTGTCGATAGGCATTTCAGATATAGGTGTCGATAGGCATTTCAGATATAGGTGTCGATAGGCATTTCAGATATAGGTGTCGATAGGCATTTCAGATATAGGTGTCGATAGGCATTTCAGATATAGGTGTCGATAGGCATTTCAGATGTAGGTGTCGATAGGCATTTCAGATATAGGTGTCGATAGACATTTCAGATATAGGTGCCGATAGGCATTTCAGATATAGAAGCCGATAGGCATTTCAAATATAGGTGCCGATAGGCATTCCAGATGTGGTTGCCGATAGGCATTTCAAATATAGGTGCTGATAGGCATTTCAAATGTAGTTTCCGATAGGCATTTCAAAAATAGGTGTCGATAGGCATTTCAGATATAGGTGTCGATAGGCATTTCAGATATAGGTGTCGATAGGCATTTCAGATATAGGTGTCGATAGGCATTTCAGATATAGGTGTCGATAGGCATTTCAGATATAGGTGTCGATAGGCATTTCAGATATAGGTGTCGATAGGCATTTCAGATATAGGTGTCGATAGGCATTTCAGAAATAGGTGCCGATAGGCATTTTAGATATAGTTGCCGATTGGCATTTTAAAAATATGTGCCGATAGGCATTTCAGATATAGAAGCCGATAGGCATTTCAAATATAGGTGCCGATAGGCATTCCAGATATGGTTGCCGATAGGCATTTCAAATATAGGTGCTGATAGGCATTTCAGATGTAGTTTCCGATAGGCATTTCAAAAATAGGTGTCGATAGGCATTTCAGTTATAGGTGTCGATAGGCATTTCAGATATAGGTGCCGATAGGCATTTTAGATATAGTTGCCGATTGGCATTTTAAAAATAGGTGCCGATAGGCGTTTCAGATATAGAAGCCGATAGGCATTTCAAATATAGGTGCCGATAGGCATTCCAGATATGGTTGCCGATAGGCATTTCAAATATAGGTGCTGATAGGCATTTCAGATGTAGTTTCCGATAGGCATTTCAAAAATAGATGTCGATAGGCATTTCAGATATAGGTGTCGATAGGCATTTCAGATATAGGTGTCGATAGGCATTTTCAGATATAGGTGTCGATAGGCATTTCAGATATAGGTGTCGATAGGCATTTCAGATATAGGTGTCGATAGGCATTTCAGATATAGGTGTCGATAGGCATTTCAGATTAAGGTGTCGATAGACATTTCAGATATAGGTGTCGATAGGCATTTCAGATTTAGGTGCCGATAGGCATTTCAGATATAGTTGCCGATTGGCATTTTAAAAATAGGTGCCGATAGGCATTTCAGATATAGAAGCCGATAGGCATTTCAAATATAGGTGCCGATAGGCATTCCAGATATGGTTGCCGATAGGCATTTCAAATATAGGTGCTGATAGGCATTTCAGATGTAGTTTCCGATAGGCATTTCAGATGTAGTTTCCGATAGGCATTTCAAAAATAGGTGTCGATAGGCATTTCAGATATAGGTGTCGATAGGCATTTCAGATATAGGTGTCGATAGGCATTTCAGATATAGGTGTCGATAGGCATTTCAGATATAGGTGTCGATAGGCATTTCAGATATAGGTGTCGATAGGCATTTCAGATATAGGTGCCGATAGGCATTTCAGATATAGTTGCCGATTGGCATTTTAAAAATAGGTGCCGATAGGCATTTCAGATATAGAAGCCGATAGGCATTTCAAATATAGGTGCCGATAGGCATTCCAGATATGGTTGCCGATAGGCATTTCAAATATAGGTGCTGATAGGCATTTCAGATGTAGTTTCCGATAGGCATTTCAAAAATAGGTGTCGATAGGCATTTCAGATATAGGTGTCGATAGGCATTTCAGATATAGGTGTCGATAGGCATTTCAGATATAGGTGTCGATAGGCATTTCAGATATAGGTGTCGATAGGCATTTCAGATATAGGTGTCGATAGGCATTTCAGATATAGGTGTCGATAGGCATTTCAGATATAGGTGTCGATAGGCATTTCAGATATAGGTGTCGATAGGCATTTCAGATATAGGTGCCGATAGGCATTTCAGATATAGTTGCCGATTGGCATTTTAAAAATAGGTGCCGATAGGCATTTCAGATATAGAAGCCGATAGGCATTTCAAATATAGGTGCCGATAGGCATTCCAGATATGGTTGCCGATAGGCATTTCAAATATAGGTGCTGATAGGCATTTCAGATGTAGTTTCCGATAGGCATTTCAAAAATAGGTGTCGATAGGCATTTCAGATATAGGTGTCGATAGGCATTTCAGATATAGGTGTCGATAGGCATTTCAGATATAGGTGTCGATAGGCATTTCAGATATAGGTGTCGATAGGCATTTCAGATATAGGTGTCGATAGGCATTTCAGATATAGGTGTCGATAGGCATTTCAGATATAGGTGTCGATAGGCATTTCAGATATAGGTGCCGATAGGCATTTCAGATATAGTTGCCGATTGGCATTTTAAAAATAGGTGCCGATAGGCATTTCAGATATAGAAGCCGATAGGCATTTCAAATATAGGTGCCGATAGGCATTCCAGATATGGTTGCCGATAGGCATTTCAAATATAGTTGCTGTTAGGCATTTCAGATGTAGTTTCCGATAGGCATTTCAAAAATAGGTGTCGATAGGCATTTCAGATATAGGTGTCGATAGGCATTTCAGATATAGGTGTCGATAGGCATTTAAGATATAGATGTCGATAGGCATTTCAGATATGGGTGTCGATAGGCATTTCAGATATAGGTGTCGATAGGCATTTCAGATATAGGTGTCGATAGGCATTTCAGATATAGGTGTCGATAGGCATTTCAGATATAGGTGTCGATAGGCATTTCAGATATAGGTGTCGATAGGCATTTCAGATATAGGTGTCGATAGGCATTTCAGATATAGGTGACGATAGGCATTTCAGATATAGGTGTCGATAGGCATTTCAGATATAGGTGTCGATAGGCATTTCAGATATAGGTGTCGATAGGCATTTCTGATATAGGTGTCGATAGGCATTTCAGATGTAGGTGTCGATAGGCATTTCAGATAAAGGTGCCGATAGGCATTTCAGATATAGTTACCGATTGGCATTTTAAAAATAGGTGCCGATAGGCATTTCAGATATAGAAGCCGATAGGCATTTCAAATATAGGTGCCGATAGGCATTCCAGATATGGTTGCCGATAGGCATTTCAAATATAGGTGCTGATAGGCATTTCAGATGTAGTTTCCGATAGGCATTTCAAAAATAGGTGTCGATAGGCATTTCAGATATAGGTGTCGATAGGCATTTCAGATATAGGTGTCGATAGGCATTTCAGATATAGGTGTCGATGGCCATTTCAGATATAGGTGTCGATAGGCATTTCAGATATAGGTGTCGATAGGCATTTCAGATATAGGTGTCGATACGCATTTCAGATATAGGTGTCGATAGGCATTTCAGATATAGGTGCCGATAGGCATTTCAGATATAGTTGCCGATTGGCATTTTAAAAATAGGTGCCGATAGGCATTTCAGATATAGAAGCCGATAGGCATTTCAAATATAGGTGCCGATAGGCATTCCAGATATGGTTGCCGATATGCATTTCAAATATAGGTGCTGATAGGCATTTCAGATGTAGTTTCCGATAGGCATTTCAAAAATAGGTGTCGATAGGCATTTCAGATATAGGTGTCGATAGGCATTTCAGATATAGGTGTCGATAGGCATTTCAGATATAGGTGTCGATAGGCATTTCAGATATAGGTGTCGATAGGCATTTCAGATATAGGTGTCGATAGGCATTTCAGATATAGGTGTCGATAGGCATTTCAGATATAGGTGTCGATAGGCATTTCAGATATAGGTGCCGATAGGCATTTCAGATATAGTTGCCGATTGGCATTTAAAAAATAGGTGCCGATAGGCATTTCAGATATAGAAGCCGATAGGCATTTCAAATATAGGTGCCGATAGGCATTCCAGATATGGTTGCCGATAGGCATTTCAAATATAGGTGCTGATAGGCATTTCAGGTGTAGTTTCCGATAGGCATTTCAAAAATAGGTGTCGATAGGCATTTCAGATATAGGTGTCGATAGGCATTTCAGATATAGGTGTCGATAGGCATTTCAGATATAGGTGTCGATAGGCATTTCAGATATAGGTGCCGATAGGCATTTCAGATATAGTTGCCGATTGGCATTTTAAAAATAGGTGCCGATAGGCATTTCAGATATAGAAGCCGATAGGCATTTCAAATATAGGTGCCGATAGGCATTTCAGATATGGTTGCCGATAGGCATTTCAGATGTAGTTTCCGATAGGCATTTCAAAAATAGGTGTCGATAGGCATTTCAGATATAGGTGTCGATAGGCATTTCAGATATAGGTGTCGATAGGCATTTCAGATATAGGTGTCGATAGGCATTTCAGATATAGGTGTCGATAGGCATTTCAGATATAGGTGTCGATAGGCATTTCAGATATAGGTGTCGATAGGCATTTCAGATATAGGTGTCGATAGGCATTTCAGATATAGGTGCCGATAGGTATTTCAGATATAGGTGTCGATAGGCATTTCAGATATAGGTGTCGATAGGCATTTCAGATATAGGTGTCGATAGGCATTTCAGATATAGGTGTCGATAGGCATTTCAGATATAGGTGTCGATAGGCATTTTAGATATAGGTGTCGATAGGCATTTCAGATATAGGTGCCGATAGGCATTTCAGATATAGGTGTCGATAGGCATTTCAGATATAGGTGTCGATAGGCATTTCAGATATAGGTGTCGATAGGCATTTCAAATATAGGTGCCGATAGGCATTCCAGATATGGTTGCCGATAGGCGTTTCAAATATAGGTGCTGATAGGCATTTCAGATGTAGTTTCCGATAGGCATTTCAAAAATAGGTGTCGATAGGCATTTCAGATATAGGTGTCGATAGGCATTTCAGATATAGGTGTCGATAGGCATTTCAGATATAGGTGTCGATAGGCATTTCAGATATAGGTGTCGATAGGCATTTCAGATATAGGTGTCGATAGGCATTTCAGATATAGGTGTCGATAGGCATTTCAGATATAGGTGTCGATAGGCATTTCAGATATAGGTGCCGATAGGCATTTCAGATATAGAAGCCGATAGGCATTTCAAATATAGGTGCCGATAGGCATTCCAGATGTGGTTGCCGATAGGCATTTCAAATATAGGTGCTGATAGGCATTTCAAATGTAGTTTCCGATAGGCATTTCAAAAATAGGTGTCGATAGGCATTTCAGATATAGGTGTCGATAGGCATTTCAGATATAGGTGTCGATAGGCATTTCAGATATAGGTGTCGATAGGCATTTCAGATATAGGTGTCGATAGGCATTTCAGATATAGGTGTCGATAGGCATTTCAGATATAGGTGTCGATAGGCATTTCAGATATAGGTGTCGATAGGCATTTCAGAAATAGGTGCCGATAGGCATTTTAGATATAGTTGCCGATTGGCATTTTAAAAATATGTGCCGATAGGCATTTCAGATATAGAAGCCGATAGGCATTTCAAATATAGGTGCCGATAGGCATTCCAGATATGGTTGCCGATAGGCATTTCAAATATAGGTGCTGATAGGCATTTCAGATGTAGTTTCCGATAGGCATTTCAAAAATAGGTGTCGATAGGCATTTCAGTTATAGGTGTCGATAGGCATTTCAGATATAGGTGCCGATAGGCATTTCAAATATAGGTGCCGATAGGCATTCCAGATATGGTTGCCGATAGGCATTTCAAATATAGGTGCTGATAGGCATTTCAGATGTAGTTTCCGATAGGCATTTCAAAAATAGATGTCGATAGGCATTTCAGATATAGGTGTCGATAGGCATTTCAGATATAGGTGTCGATAGGCATTTCAGATATAGGTGTCGATAGGCATTTCAGATATAGGTGTCGATAGGCATTTCAGATATAGGTGTCGATAGGCATTTCAGATATAGGTGTCGATAGGCATTTCAGATTAAGGTGTCGATAGACATTTCAGATATAGGTGTCGATAGGCATTTCAGATTTAGGTGCCGATAGGCATTTCAGATATAGTTGCCGATTGGCATTTTAAAAATAGGTGCCGATAGGCATTTCAGATATAGAAGCCGATAGGCATTTCAAATATAGGTGCCGATAGGCATTCCAGATATGGTTGCCGATAGGCATTTCAAATATAGGTGCTGATAGGCATTTCAGATGTAGTTTCCGATAGGCATTTCAGATGTAGTTTCCGATAGGCATTTCAAAAATAGGTGTCGATAGGCATTTCAGATATAGGTGTCGATAGGCATTTCAGATATAGGTGTCGATAGGCATTTCAGATATAGGTGTCGATAGGCATTTCAGATATAGGTGTCGATAGGCATTTCAGATATAGGTGTCGATAGGCATTTCAGATATAGGTGCCGATAGGCATTTCAGATATAGTTGCCGATTGGCATTTTAAAAATAGGTGCCGATAGGCATTTCAGATATAGAAGCCGATAGGCATTTCAAATATAGGTGCCGATAGGCATTCCAGATATGGTTGCCGATAGGCATTTCAAATATAGGTGCTGATAGGCATTTCAGATGTAGTTTCCGATAGGCATTTCAAAAATAGGTGTCGATAGGCATTTCAGATATAGGTGTCGATAGGCATTTCAGATATAGGTGTCGATAGGCATTTCAGATATAGGTGTCGATAGGCATTTCAGATATAGGTGTCGATAGGCATTTCAGATATAGGTGTCGATAGGCATTTCAGATATAGGTGTCGATAGGCATTTCAGATATAGGTGTCGATAGGCATTTCAGATATAGGTGTCGATAGGCATTTCAGATATAGGTGCCGATAGGCATTTCAGATATAGTTGCCGATTGGCATTTTAAAAATAGGTGCCGATAGGCATTTCAGATATAGAAGCCGATAGGCATTTCAAATATAGGTGCCGATAGGCATTCCAGATATGGTTGCCGATAGGCATTTCAAATATAGGTGCTGATAGGCATTTCAGATGTAGTTTCCGATAGGCATTTCAAAAATAGGTGTCGATAGGCATTTCAGATATAGGTGTCGATAGGCATTTCAGATATAGGTGTCGATAGGCATTTCAGATATAGGTGTCGATAGGCATTTCAGATATAGGTGTCGATAGGCATTTCAGATATAGGTGTCGATAGGCATTTCAGATATAGGTGTCGATAGGCATTTCAGATATAGGTGTCGATAGGCATTTCAGATATAGGTGCCGATAGGCATTTCAGATATAGTTGCCGATTGGCATTTTAAAAATAGGTGCCGATAGGCATTTCAGATATAGAAGCCGATAGGCATTTCAAATATAGGTGCCGATAGGCATTCCAGATATGGTTGCCGATAGGCATTTCAAATATAGTTGCTGATAGGCATTTCAGATGTAGTTTCCGATAGGCATTTCAAAAATAGGTGTCGATAGGCATTTCAGATATAGGTGTCGATAGGCATTTCAGATATAGGTGTCGATAGGCATTTAAGATATAGATGTCGATAGGCATTTCAGATATGGGTGTCGATAGGCATTTCAGATATAGGTGTCGATAGGCATTTCAGATATAGGTGTCGATAGGCATTTCAGATATAGGTGTCGATAGGCATTTCAGATATAGGTGTCGATAGGCATTTCAGATATAGGTGTCGATAGGCATTTCAGATATAGGTGTCGATAGGCATTTCAGATATAGGTGACGATAGGCATTTCAGATATAGGTGTCGATAGGCATTTCAGATATAGGTGTCGATAGGCATTTCAGATATAGGTGTCGATAGGCATTTCTGATATAGGTGTCGATAGGCATTTCAGATGTAGGTGTCGATAGGCATTTCAGATAAAGGTGCCGATAGGCATTTCAGATATAGTTACCGATTGGCATTTTAAAAATAGGTGCCGATAGGCATTTCAGATATAGAAGCCGATAGGCATTTCAAATATAGGTGCCGATAGGCATTCCAGATATGGTTGCCGATAGGCATTTCAAATATAGGTGCTGATAGGCATTTCAGATGTAGTTTCCGATAGGCATTTCAAAAATAGGTGTCGATAGGCATTTCAGATATAGGTGTCGATAGGCATTTCAGATATAGGTGTCGATAGGCATTTCAGATATAGGTGTCGATGGCCATTTCAGATATAGGTGTCGATAGGCATTTCAGATATAGGTGTCGATAGGCATTTCAGATATAGGTGTCGATACGCATTTCAGATATAGGTGTCGATAGGCATTTCAGATATAGGTGCCGATAGGCATTTCAGATATAGTTGCCGATTGGCATTTTAAAAATAGGTGCCGATAGGCATTTCAGATATAGAAGCCGATAGGCATTTCAAATATAGGTGCCGATAGGCATTCCAGATATGGTTGCCGATATGCATTTCAAATATAGGTGCTGATAGGCATTTCAGATGTAGTTTCCGATAGGCATTTCAAAAATAGGTGTCGATAGGCATTTCAGATATAGGTGTCGATAGGCATTTCAGATATAGGTGTCGATAGGCATTTCAGATATAGGTGTCGATAGGCATTTCAGATATAGGTGTCGATAGGCATTTCAGATATAGGTGTCGATAGGCATTTCAGATATAGGTGTCGATAGGCATTTCAGATATAGGTGTCGATAGGCATTTCAGATATAGGTGCCGATAGGCATTTCAGATATAGTTGCCGATTGGCATTTAAAAAATAGGTGCCGATAGGCATTTCAGATATAGAAGCCGATAGGCATTTCAAATATAGGTGCCGATAGGCATTCCAGATATGGTTGCCGATAGGCATTTCAAATATAGGTGCTGATAGGCATTTCAGGTGTAGTTTCCGATAGGCATTTCAAAAATAGGTGTCGATAGGCATTTCAGATATAGGTGTCGATAGGCATTTCAGATATAGGTGTCGATAGGCATTTCAGATATAGGTGTCGATAGGCATTTCAGATATAGGTGCCGATAGGCATTTCAGATATAGTTGCCGATTGGCATTTTAAAAATAGGTGCCGATAGGCATTTCAGATATAGAAGCCGATAGGCATTTCAAATATAGGTGCCGATAGGCATTCCAGATATGGTCGCCGATAGGCATTTCAGATGTAGTTTCCGATAGGCATTTCAAAAATAGGTGTCGATAGGCATTTCAGATATAGGTGTCGATAGGCATTTCAGATATAGGTGTCGATAGGCATTTCAGATATAGGTGTCGATAGGCATTTCAGATATAGGTGTCGATAGGCATTTCAGATATAGGTGTCGATAGGCATTTCAGATATAGGTGTCGATAGGCATTTCAGATATAGGTGTCGATAGGCATTTCAGATATAGGTGCCGATAGGTATTTCAGATATAGTTGCCGTTTGGCATTTTAAAAATAGGTGCCGATAGGCATTTCAGATATAGAAGCCGATAGGCATTTCAAATATAGGTGCCGATAGGCATTCCAGATGTGGTTGCCGATAGGCATTTCAAATATAGGTGCTGATAGGCATTTCAGATGTAGTTTCCGATAGGCATTTCAAAAATAGGTGTCGATAGGCATTTCAGATATAGGTGTCGATAGTCATATCAGATATAGGTGTCGATAGGCATTTCAGATATAGGTGTCGATAGGCATTTAAGATATAGGTGTCGATAGGCATTTCAGATATAGGTGTCGATAGGCATTTCAGATATAGGTGTCGATAGGCATTTCAGATATAGGTGTCGATAGGCATTTCAGATATAGGTGCCGATAGGCATTTTAGATATAGTTGCCGATTGGCATTTTAAAAATAGGTGCCGATAGGCATTTCAGATATAGAAGCCGATAGGCATTTCAAATATAGGTGCCGATAGGTATTCCAGATATGGTTGCCGATAGGCATTTCAAATATAGGTGCTGATAGGCATTTCAGATGTAGTTTCCGATAGGCATTTCAAAAATAGGTGTCGATAGGCATTTCAGTTATAGGTGTCGATAGGCATTTCAGATATAGGTGTCGATAGGCATTTCAGATATAGGTGTCGATAGGCATTTCAGATATAGGTGCCGATAGGCATTTTAGATATAGTTGCCGATTGGCATTTTAAAAATAGGTGCCGATAGGCGTTTCAGATATAGAAGCCGATAGGCATTTCAAATATAGGTGCCGATAGGCATTCCAGATATGGTTGCCGATAGGCATTTCAAATATAGGTGCTGATAGGCATTTCAGATGTAGTTTCCGATAGGCATTTCAAAAATAGGTGTCGATAGGCATTTCAGATATAGGTGTCGATAGGCATTTCAGATATAGGTGTCGATAGGCATTTCAGATATAGGTGTTGATAGGCATTTCAGATATAGGTGTCGATAGGCATTTCAGATATAAGTGTCGATAGGCATTTCAGATATAGGTGTCGATAGGCATTTCAGATATAGGTGTCGATAGGCATTACAGATATAGGTGTCGATAGGCATTTCAGATTTAGGTGCCGATAGGCATTTCAGATATAGGTGCCGATAGGCATTTCAGATATATTTGCCGATTGGCATTTTAAAAATAGGTGCCGATAGGCATTTCAGATATAGAAGCCGATAGGCATTTCAAATATAGGTGCCGATAGGCATTCCAGATATGGTTGCCGATAGGCATTTCAAATATAGGTGCTGATAGGCATTTCAGATGTAGTTTTCGATAGGCATTTCAAAAATAGGTGTCGATAGGCATTTCAGATATAGGTGTCGATAGGCATTTCAGATATAGGTGTCGATAGGCATTTCAGATATAGGTGTCGATAGGCATTTTAGATATAGGTGTCGATAGGCATTTCAGATATAGGTGTCGATAGGCATTTCAGATATAGGTGTCGATAGGCATTTCAGATATAGGTGTCGATAGGCATTTCAGATATAGTTGTCTATAGGCATTTCAGATATAGGTGCCGATAGGCATTTCAGATATAGTTGCCGATTGGCATTTTAAAAATAGGTGCCGATAGGCATTTCAGATATAGAAGCCGATAGGCATTTCAAATATAGGTGCCGATAAGAATTCCAGATATGGTTGCCGATAGGCATTTTAAATATAGGTGCTGATAGGCATTTCAGATGTAGTTTCCGATAGGCATTTCAAAAATAGGTGTCGATAGGCATTTCAGATATAGGTGTCGATAGGCATTTCAGATATAGGTGTCGACAGGCATTTCAGATATAGGTGTCGATAGGCATTTCAGATATAGGTGTCGATAGGCATTTCAGATATAGGTGCCGATAGGCATTTCAGATATAGTTTCCGATTGGCATTTTAAAAATAGGTGCCGATAGGCATTTCAGATATAGAAGCCGATAGGTATTTCAAATATAGGTGCCGATAGGCATTCCAGATATGGTTGCCGATAGGCATTTCAAATATAGGTGCTGATAGGCATTTCAGATGTAGTTTCCGATAGGCATTTCAAAAATAGGTGTCGATAGGCATTTCAGATATAGGTGTCGATAGGCATTTCAGATATAGGTGTTGATAGGCATTTCAGATATAGTTGTCGATAGGCATTTCAGATATAGGTGTCGATAGGCATTTCAGATATAGGATTCGATAGGCATTTCAGATATAGGTGTCGATAGGCATTTCAGATATAGGTGTCGATAGGCATTTCAGATATAGGTGCCGATAGGCATTTCAGATATAGAAGCCGATAGGCATTTCAAATATAGGTGCCGTTAGGCATTCTAGATATGGTTGCCGATAGGCATTTCAAATATAGGTGCTGATAGGCATTTCAGATGTAGTTTCCGATAGGCATTTCAAAAATAGGTGTCGATAGGCATTTCAGATATAGGTGTCGATAGGCATTTCAGATATAGGTGTCGACAGGCATTTCAGATATAGGTGTCGATAGGCATTTCAGATATAGGTGTCGATAGGCATTTCAGATATAGGTGCCGATAGGCATTTCAGATATAGTTTCCGATTGGCATTTTAAAAATAGGTGCCGATAGGCATTTCAGATATAGAAGCCGATAGGCATTTCAAATATAGGTGCCGATAGGCATTCCAGATATGGTTGCCGATAGGCATTTCAAATATAAGTGCTGATAGGCATTTCAGATGTAGTTTCCGATAGGCATTTCAAAAATAGGTGTCGATAGGCATTTCAGATATAGGTGTCGATAGGTATTTCAGATATAGGTGTCGATAGGCATTTCAGATATAGGTGTCGATAGGCATTTCAGATATAGGTGTCGATAGGCATTTCAGATATAGGTGTCGATAGGCATTTCAGATATAAGTGTCGATAGGCATTTCAGATATGGGTGCCGATAGGCATTTCAGATATAGTTGCCGATTGGCATTTTAAAAATAGGTGCCGATAGGCATTTCAGATATAGAAGCCGATAGGCATTTCAAATATAGGTGCCGTTAGGCATTCTAGATATGGTTGCCGATAGGCATTTCAAATATAGGTGCTGATAGGCATTTCAGATGTAGTTTCCGATAGGCATTTCAAAAATAGGTGTCGATAGGCATTTCAGATATAGGTGTCGATAGGCATTTCAGATATAGGTGTCGATAGGCATTTCAGATATAGGTGTCGATAGGCATTTCAGATATAGGTGTCGATAGGCATTTCAGATATAGGTGTCGATAGGCATTTTAGATATAGGTGTCGATAGGCATTTCAGATATAGGTGCCGATAGGCATTTCAGATATAGTTGCCGATTGGCATTTTAAAAATAGGTGCCGATAGGCATTTCAGATATAGAAGCCGATAAGCATTTCAAATATAGGTGCCGATAGGCATTCCAGATATGGTTGCCGATAGGCATTTCAAATATAGGTGCTGATAGGCATTTCAGATGTAGTTTCTGATAGGCATTTCAAAAATAGGTGTCGATAGGCATTTCAGATATAGGTGTCGACAGGCATTTCAGATATAGGTGTCGATAGGCATTTCAGATATAGGTGTCGATAGGCATTTTAGATATAGGTGTCGATAGGCATTTCAGATATAGGTGTCGATAGGCATTTCAGATATAGGTGTCGATAGGCATTTCAGATATAGGTGTCGATAGGCATTTCAGATATAGTTGTCTATAGGCATTTCAGATATAGGTGCCGATAGGCATTTCAGATATAGTTGCCGATTGGCATTTTAAAATAGGTGCCGATAGGCATTTCAGATATAGAAGCCGATAGGCATTTCAAATATAGGTGCCGATAAGCATTCCAGATATGGTTGCCGATAGGCATTTTAAATATAGGTGCTGATAGGCATTTCAGATGTAGTTACCGATAGGCATTTCAAAAATAGGTGTCGATAGGCATTTCAGATATAGGTGTCGATAGGCATTTCAGATATAGGTGTCAACAGGCATTTCAGATATAGGTGTCGATAGGCATTTCAGATATAGGTGTCGATAGGCATTTCAGATATAGGTGCCGATAGGCATTTCAGATATAGTTTCCGATTGGCATTTTAAAAATAGGTGCCGATAGGCATTTCAGATATAGAAGCCGATAGGTATTTCAAATATAGGTGCCGATAGGCATTCCAGATATGGTTGCCGATAGGCATTTTAAATATAGGTGCTGATAGGCATTTCAGATTTAGTTTCCGATAGGCATTTCAAAAATAGGTGTCGATAGGCATTTCAGATATAGGTGTCGATAGGCATTTCAGATATAGGTGTCGATAGGCATTTCAGATATAGGTGTCGATAGGCATTTCAGATATAGGTGTCGATAGGCATTTCAGATATAGGTGTCGATAGGCGTTTCAGATATAGGTGTCGATAGGCATTTCAGATATAGGTGTCGATAGGCATTTCAGATATAGGTGCCGATAGGCATTTCAGATATAGTTGCCGATTGGCATTTTAAAAATAGGTGCCGATAGGCATTTCAGATATAGAAGCCGATAGGCATTTCAAATATAGGTGCCGATAGGCATTCCAGATATGGTTGCCGATAGGCATTTCAAATATAGGTGCTGATAGGCATTTCAGATGTAGTTTCCGATAGGCATTTCAAAAATAGGTGTCGATAGGCATTTCAGATATAGGTGTCGATAGGCATTTCAGATATAGGTGTCGATAGGCATTTCAGATGTAGGTGTCGATAGGCATTTCAGATAAAGGTGTCGATAGGCATTTCAGATATAGGTGTCGATAGGCATTTCAGATATAGGTGTCGATAGGCATTTCAGATATAGGTGTCGATAGGCATTTCAGATATAGGTGTCGATAGGCATTTCAGATATAGGTGCCGATAGGCATTTCAGATATGGTTGCCGATTGGCATTTTAAAAATAGGTGCCGATAGGCATTTCAGATATAGAAGCCGATAGGCATTTCAAATATAGGTGCCGATAGGCATTCCAGATATGGTTGCCGATAGGCATTTCAAATATAGGTGCTGATAGGCATTTCAGATGTAGTTTCCGATAGGCATTTCAAAAATAGGTGTCGATAGGCATTTCAGATATAGGTGTCGATAGGCATTTCAGATATAGGTGTCGATAGGCATTTCAGATATAGGTGTCGATAGGCATTTCAGATATAGGTGTCGATAGGCATTTCAGATATAGGTGCCGATTAGCATTTCAGATATAGTTGCCGATTGGCATTTTAAAAATAGGTGCCGATAGGCATTTCAGATATAGAAGCCGATAGGCATTTCAAATATGGGTGCGGATAGGCATTCCAGATATGGTTGCCGATAGGCATTTCAAATATAGGTGCTGATAGGCATTTCAGATGTAGTTTCCGATAGGCATTTCAAAAATAGGTGTCGATAGGCATTTCAGATATAGGGGGCGATAGGCATTTCAGATATAGGTGTCGATAGGCATTTCAGATATAGGTGTCGATAGGCATTTCAGATATAGGTGTCGATAGGCATTTCAGATACAGGTGTCGATAGGCATTTCAGATATAGGTGTCGATAGGCATTTCAGATATAGGTGTCGATAGGCATTTCAGATATAGGTGTCGATAGGCATTTCAGATATAGGTGTCGATAGGCATTTCAGATATAGGTGTCGATAGGCATTTCAGATATAGGTGTCGATAGGCATTTCAGATATAGGTGTCGATAGGCATTTCAGATATAGGTGTCGATAGGCATTTCAGATATAGGTGCCGATAGGCATTTCAGATATAGTTGCCGATTGGCATTTTAAAAATAGGTGCCGATAGGCATTTCAGATATAGAAGCCGATAGGCATTTCAAATATAGGTGCCGATAGGCATTCCAGATATGGTTGCCGATAGGCATTTCAAATATAGGTGCTGATAGGCATTTCAGATGTAGTTTCCGATAGGCATTTCAAAAATAGGTATCGATAGGCATTTCAGATATAGGTGTCGATAGGCATTTCAGATATAGGTGTCGATAGGCATTTCAGATATAGGTGTCGATAGGCATTTCAGATATAGGTGTCGATAGGCATTTCAGATATAGGTGTCGATAGGCATTTCAGATATAGGTGTCGATAGGCATTTCAGATATAGGTGTCGATAGGCATTTCAGATATAGGTGTCGATAGGCATTTCAGATATAGGTGTCGATAGGCATTTCAGATATAGGTGCCGATAGGCATTTCAGATATAGTTGCCGATTGGCATTTTAAAAATTGGTGCCGATAGGCATTTCAGATATAGAAGCCGATAGGCATTTCAAATATAGGTGCCGATAGGCATTCCAGATATGGTTGCCGATAGGCATTTCAAATATAGGTGCTGATAGGCATTTCAGATGTAGTTTCCGATAGGCATTTCAAAAATAGGTGTCGATAGGCATTTCAGATATAGGTGTCGATAGGCATTTCAGATATAGGTGTCGATAGGCATTTCAGATATAGGTGTCGATAGGCATTTCAGATATAAATGTCAATAGGCATTTCAGATATAGGTGTTGATAGGCATTTCAGATATAGGTGTCGATAGGCATTTCAGATATAGGTGTCGATAGGCATTTCAGATATAGGTGTCGATAGGCATTTCAGATATAGGTGCCGATAGGCATTCCAGATATAGTTGCCGATTGGCATTTTAAAAATAAATGCCGATAGGCATTTCAGATATAGAAGCCGATAGGCATTTCAAATATAGGTGCCGATAGACATTCCAGATATGGTTGCCGATAGGCATTTCAAATATAGGTGCTGATAGGCATTTCAGATGTAGTTTCCGATAGGCATTTCAAAAATAGGTGTCGATAGGCATTTCAGATATAGGTGTCGATAGGCATTTCAGATATAGGTGTCGATTGGCATTTCAGATATAGGTGTCGATAGGCATTTCAGATATTGGTGTCGATAGGCATTTCAGATATAGGTATCGATAGGCATTTCAGATATAGGTGCCGATAGGCATTTCAGATATAGTAGCCGATTGGCATTTTAAAAATAGGTGCCGATAGGCATTTCAGATATAGGTGTCGATAGGCATTTCAGATATAGGTGCCGATAGGCATTTCAGATATAGTTGCCGATTGGCAATTTAAAAATAGGTGCCGATAGGCATTTCAGATATAGAAGCCGATAGGCATTTCAAATATAGGTGCCGATAGGCATTCCAGATATGGTTGCCGATAGGCATTTCAAATATAGGTGCTGATAGGCATTTCAGATGTAGTTTCCGATAGGCATTTCAAAAATAGGTATCGATAGGCATTTCAGATATAGGTGTCGATAGGCATTTCAGATATAGGTGTCGATAGGCATTTCAGATATAGGTGTCGATAGGCATTTCAGATATAGGTGTCGATAGGCATTTCAGATATAGGTGTCGATAGGCATTTCAGATATAGGTGTCGATAGGCATTTCAGATATAGGTGTCGATAGGCATTTCAGATATAGGTGTCGATAGGCATTTCAGATATAGGTGTCGATAGGCATTTCAGATATAGGTGCCGATAGGCATTTCAGATATAGTTGCCGATTGGCATTTTAAAAATTGGTGCCGATAGGCATTTCAGATATAGAAGCCGATAGGCATTTCAAATATAGGTGCCGATAGGCATTCCAGATATGGTTGCCGATAGGCATTTCAAATATAGGTGCTGATAGGCATTTCAGATGTAGTTTCCAATAGGCATTTCAAAAATAGGTGTCGATAGGCATTTCAGATATAGGTGTCGATAGGCATTTCAGATATAGGTGTCGATAGGCATTTCAGATATAGGTGTCGATAGGCATTTCAGATATAGGTGTCGATAGGCATTTCAGATATAGGTGTCGATAGGCATTTCAGATATAGGTGTCGATAGGCATTTCAGATATAGGTGTCGATAGGCATTTCAGATATAGGTGCCGATAGGCATTTCAGATATAGTTGCCGATTGGCATTTTAAAAATAGGTGCCGATAGGCATTTCAGATATAGAAGCCGATAGGCATTTCAAATATAGGTGCCGATAGGCATTCCAGATATGGTTGCCGATAGGCATTTCAAATATAGGTGCTGATAGGCATTTCAGATGTAGTTTCCGATAGGCATTTCAAAAATAGGTATCGATAGGCATTTCAGATATAGGTGTCGATAGGCATTTCAGATATAGGTGTCGATAGGCATTTCAGATATAGGTGTCGATAGGCATTTCAGATATAGGTGTCGACAGGCATTTCAGATATAGGTGTCGATAGGCATTTCAGATATAGGTGTCGATAGGCATTTCAGATATAGGTGTCGATAGGCATTTCAGATATAGGTGTCGATAGGCATTTCAGATATAGGTGTCGATAGGCATTTCAGATATAGGTGCCGATAGGCATTTCAGATATAGTTGCCGATTGGCATTTTAAAAATTGGTGCCGATAGGCATTTCAGATATAGAAGCCGATAGGCATTTCAAATATAGGTGCCGATAGGCATTCCAGATATGGTTGCCGATAGGCATTTCAAATATAGGTGCTGATAGGCATTTCAGATGTAGTTTCCGATAGGCATTTCAAAAATAGGTGTCGATAGGCATTTCAGATATAGGTGTCGATAGGCATTTCAGATATAGGTGTCGATAGGCATTTCAGATATAGGTGTCGATAGGCATTTCAGATATAAATGTCAATAGGCATTTCAGATATAGGTGTTGATAGGCATTTCAGATATAGGTGTCGATAGGCATTTCAGATATAGGTGTCGATAGGCATTTCAGATATAGGTGTCGATAGGCATTTCAGATATAGGTGCCGATAGGCATTCCAGATATAGTTGCCGTTTGGCATTTTAAAAATAGATGCCGATAGGCATTTCAGATATAGAAGCCGATAGGCATTTCAAATATAGGTGCCGATAGACATTCCAGATATGGTTGCCGATAGGCATTTTAAATATAGGTGCTGATAGGCATTTCAGATGTAGTTTCCGATAGGCATTTCAAAAATAGGTGTCGATAGGCATTTCAGATATAGGTGTCGATAGGCATTTCAGATATAGGTGTCGATAGGCATTTCAGATATAGGTGTCGATAGGCATTTCAGATATTGGTGTCGATAGGCATTTCAGATATAGGTGTCGATAGGCATTTCAGATATAGGTGCCGATAGGCATTTCAGATATAGTAGCCGATTGGCATTTTAAAAATAGGTGCCGATAGGCATTTCAGATATAGGTGTCGATAGGCATTTCAGATATAGGTGCCGATAGGCATTTCAGATATAGTTGCCGATTGGCAATTTAAAAATAGGTGCCGATAGGCATTTCAGATATAGAAGCCGATAGGCATTTCAAATATAGGTGCCGATAGGCATTCCAGATATGGTTGCCGATAGGCATTTCAAATATAGGTGCTGATAGGCATTTCAGATGTAGTTTCCGATAGGCATTTCAAAAATAGGTGTCGATAGGCATTTCAGATATAGGTGTCGATAGGCATTTCAGATATAGGTGTCGATAGGCATTTCAGATATAGGTGTCGATAGGCATTTCAGATATAGGTGTCGATAGGCATTTCAGATATAGGTGTCGATAGGCATTTCAGATATAGGTGTCGATAGGCATTTCAGATATAGGTGTCGATAGGCATTTCAGATATAGGTGTCGATAGGCATTTCAGATATAGGTGTCGATAGGCATTTCAGATATAGGTGCCGATAGGCATTTCAGATATAGTTGCCGATTGACATTTTAAAAATAGGTGCCGATAGGCATTTCAGATATAGAAGCCGATAGGCATTTCAAATATAGGTGCCGATAGGCATTCCAGATATGGTTGCCGATAGGCATTTCAAATATAGGTGCTGATAGGCATTTCAGATGTAGTTTTCAAAAATAGGTGTCGATAGGCATTTCAGATATAGGTGTCGATAGGCATTTCAGATATAGGTGTCGATAGGCATTTTAGATATAGGTGTCGATAGGCATTTCAGATATAAATGTCAATAGGCATTTCAGATATAGGTGTCGATAGGCATTTCAGATATAGGTGTCGATAGGCATTTCAGATATAGGTGTCGATAGGCATTTCAGATATAGGTGCCGATAGGCATTTCAGATTTAGTTACCGATTGGCATTTTAAAAATAGGTGCCGATAGGCATTTCAGATATAGAAGCCGATAGGCATTTCAAATAAAGGTGCCGATAGGCATTCCAGATATGGTTGCCGATAGGCATTTCAAATATAGGTGCTGATAGGCATTTCAGATGTAGTTTCCGATAGGCATTTCAAAAATAGGTGTCGATAGGCATTTCAGATATAGGTGTCGATAGGCATTTCATATATAGGTGTCGATAGGCATTTCAGATATAGGTGTCGATAGGCATTTCAGATATAGGTGTCGATAGGCATTTCAGATATAGGTGTCGATAGGCATTTCAGATATAGGTGTCGATAGGCATTTCAGATATAGGTGTCGATAGGCATTTCAGATATAGGTGCCGATAGGCATTTCAGTTATAGTTGCCGATTGGCATTTTAAAAATAGGTGCCGATAGGCATTTCAGATATAGAAGCCGATAGGCATTTCAAATATAGGTGCTGATAGGCATTCCAGATATGGTTGCCGATAGGCATTTCAAATATAGGTGCTGATAGGCATTTCAGATGTAGTTTCCGATAGGCATTTCAAAAATAGGTGTCGATAGGCATTTCAGATATAGGTGTCGATAGGCATTTTAGATATAGGTGTCGATAGGCATTTCAGATATAGGTGTCGATAGGCATTTCAGATATAGGTGTCGATAGGCATTTCAGATATAGGTGTCGATAGGCATTTCAGATATAGGTGTCGATAGGCATTTCAGATATAGGTGTCGATAGGCATTTCAGATATAGGTGCCGATAGGCATTTCAGATATAGTTGCCGATTGGCATTTTAAAAATAGGTTCCGATAGGCATTTCAGATATAGAAGCCGATAGGCATTTCAAATATAGGTGCCGATAGGCATTCCAGATATGGTTGCCGATAGGCATTTCAGATATAGTTTCCGATAGGCATTTCAAAAATAGGTGTCGATAGGCATTTCAGATATAGGTGTCGATAGGCATTTCAGATATAGGTGTCGATAGGCATTTCAGATATAGGTGTCGATAGGCATTTCAGATATAGGTGTCGATAGGCATTTCAGATATAGGTGTCGATAGGCATTTCAGATATAGGTGTCGATAGGCATTTCAGATATAGGTGTCGATAGGCATTTCAGATATAGGTGCCGATAGGCATTTCAGATATAGTTGCCGATTGGCATTTTAAAAATAGGTGCCGATAGGCATTTCAGATATAGAAGCCGATAGGCATTTCAAATATAGGTGCCGATAGGCATTCCAGATATGGTTGCCGATAGGCATTTCAAATATAGGTGCTGATAGGCATTTCAGATGTAGTTTCCGATAGGCATTTCAAAAATAGGTGTCGATAGGCATTTCAGATATAGGTGTCGATAGGCATTTCAGATATAGGTGTCTAGAGGCATTTCAGATATAGGTGTCGATAGGCATTTCAGATATAGGTGTCGATAGGCATTTCAGATATAGGTGTCGATAGGCATTTCAGATATAGGTGTCGATAGGCATTTCAGATATAGGTGCCGATAGGCATTTCAGATATAGTTGCCGATTGGCATTTTAAAAATAGGTGCCGATAGGCATTTCAGATATAGAAGCCGATAGGCATTTCAAATATAGGTGCCGATAGGCATTCCAGATATGGTTGCCGATAGGCATTTCAAATATAGGTGCTGATAGGCATTTTAGATGTAGTTTCCGATAGGCATTTCAAAAATAGGTGTCGATAGGCATTTCAGATATAGGTGTCGATAGGCATTTCAGATATAGGTGTCGATAGGCATTTCAGATATAGGTGTCGATAGGCATTTCAGATATAGGTGTCGATAGGCATTTCAGATATAGGTGTCGATAGGCATTTCAGATATAGGTGTCGATAGGCATTTCAGATATAGGTGCCGATAGGCATTTCAGATATAGTTGCCGATTGGCATTTTAAAAATAGGTGCCGATAGGCATTTCAGATATAGAAGCCGATAGGCATTTCAAATATAGGTGCCGATAGGCATTCCAGATATGGTGCCGATAGGCATTTCAAATATAGGTGCTGATAGGCATTTCAGATGTAGTTTCCGATAGGCATTTCAAAAATAGGTGTCGATAGGCATTTCACATATAGGTGTCGATAGGCATTTCAGATATAGGTGTCGATAGGCATTTCAGATATAGGTGTCGATAGGCATTTCAGATATAGGTGTGATAGGCATTTCAGATATAGGTGTCGATAGGCATTTCAGATATAGGTGCCGATAGGCATTTCAGTTATAGTTGCCGATTGGCATTTTAAAAATAGGTGCCGATAGGCATTTCAGATATAGAAGCCGATAGGCATTTCAAATATAGGTGCCGATAGGCATTCCAGATATGGTTGCCGATAGGCATTTCAAATATAGGTGCTGATAGGCATTTCAGATGTAGTTTCCGATAGGCATTTCAAAAATAGGTGTCGATAGGCATTTCAGATATAGGTGTCGATAGGCATTTTAGATATAGGTGTCGATAGGCATTTCAGATATAGGTGTCGATAGGCATTTCAGATATAGGTGTCGATAGGCATTTCAGATATAGGTGTCGATAGGCATTTCAAATATAGGTGCTGATAGGCATTTCAGATGTAGTTTCCGATAGGCATTTCAAAAATAGGTGTCGATAGGCATTTCAGATATAGGTGTCGATAGGCATTTCAGATATAGGTGTCGATAGGCATTTCAGATATAGGTGTCGATAGGCATTTCAGATATAAATGTCAATAGGCATTTCAGATATAGGTGTCGATAGGCATTTCAGATATAGGTGTCGATAGGCATTTCAGATATAGGTGTAGATATATATGTCGATAGGCATTTCAGATATAGGTGTCGATAGGCATTTCAGATATAGGTGCCGATAGGCATTTCAGATATAGTTGCCGATTGGCATTTTAAAAATAGGTGCCGATAGGCATTTCAGATATAGAAGCCGATAGGCATTTCAAATATAGGTGCCGATAGGCATTCCAGATATGGTTGCCGATAGGCATTTCAAATATAGGTGCTGATAGGCATTTCAGATGTAGTTTCCGATAGGCATTTCAAAAATAGGTGTCGATAGGCATTTCAGATATAGGTGTCGATAGGCATTTCAGATATAGGTGTCGATAGGCATTTTAGATATAGGTGACGATAGGCATTTCAGATATAGGTGTCGATAGGCATTTCAGATATAGGTGTCGATAGGCATTTCAGATATAGGTGTCGATAGGCATTTCAGATATAGGTGTCGATAGGCATTTCAGATATAGGTGTCGATAGGCATTTCAGATAAAGGAGCCGATAGGCATTTCAGATATAGTTACCGATTGGCATTTTAAAAATAGGTGCCGATAGGCATTTCAGATATAGAAGCCGATAGGCATTTCAAATATAGGTGCCGATAGGCATTCCAGATATGGTTGCCGATAGGCATTTCAAATAAAGGTGCTGAGAGGCATTTCAGATGTAGTTTCCGATAGGCATTTCAAAAATAGGTGTCGATAGGCATTTCAGATATAGGTGTCGATAGGCATTTCAGATATAGGTGTCGATAGGCATTTCAGATATAGGTGTCGATAGGCATTTCAGATATAGGTGTCGATAGGCATTTCAGATATAGGTGTCGATAGGCATTTCAGATATAGGTGTCGATAGGCATTTCAGATATAGGTGTCGATAGGCATTTCAGATATAGGTGTCGATAGGCATTTCAGATATAGGTGCCGATAGGCATTTCAGATATAGTTGCCGATTGGCATTTTAAAAATAGGTGCCGATAGGCATTTCAGATATAGAAGCCGATAGGCATTTCAAATATAGGTGCCGATAGGCATTCCAGATATGGTTGCCGATAGGCATTTCAAATATAGGTGCTGATAGGCATTTCAGATGTAGTTTCCGATAGGCATTTCAAAAATAGGTGTCGATAGGCATTTCAGATATAGGTGTCGATAGGCATTTCAGATATAGGTGTCGATAGGCATTTCAGATATAGGTGTCGATAGGCATTTCAGATATAGGTGTCGATAGGCATTTCAGATATAGGTGTCGATAGGCATTTCAGATATAGGTGTCGATAGGCATTTCAGATATAGGTGCCGATAGGCATTTCAGATATAGTTGCCGATTGGCATTTTAAAAATAGGTGCCGATAGGCATTTCAGATATAGAAGCCGATAGGCATTTCAAATATAGGTGCCGATAGGCATTCCAGATATGGTTGCCGATAGGCATTTCAAATATAGGTGCTGATAGGCATTTCAGATGTAGTTTCCGATAGGCATTTCAAAAATAGGTGTCGATAGGCATTTCAGATATAGGTGTCGATAGGCATTTCATATATAGGTGTCGATTGGCATTTCAGATATAGGTGTCGATAGGCATTTCAGATATAGGTGTCGATAGACATTTCAGATATAGGTGTCGATAGGCATTTCTGATATAGGTGTCGATAGGCATTTCAGATATAGGTGTCGATAGGCATTTCAGATATAGGTGCCGATAGGAATTTCAGTTATAGTTGCCGATTGGCATTTTAAAAATAGGTGCCGATAGGCATTTCAGATATAGAAGCCGATAGGCATTTCAAATATAGGTGCCGATAGGCATTCCAGATATGGTTGCCGATAGGCATTTCAAATATAGGTGCTGATAGGCATTTCAGATGTAGTTTCCGATAGGCATTTCAAAAATAGGTGTCGATAGGCATTTCAGATATAGGTGTCGATAGGCATTTTAGATATAGGTGTCGATAGGCATTTCAGATATAGGTGTCGATAGGCATTTCAGATATAGGTGTCGATAGGCATTTCAGATATAGGTGTCGATAGGCATTTTTGATATAGGTGTCGATAGGCATTTCAGATATAGGTGTCGATAGGCATTTCAGATATAGGTGCCGATAGGCATTTCAGATATAGTTGCCGATTGGCATTTTAAAAATAGGTGCCGATAGGCATTTCAGATATAGAAGCCGATAGGCATTTCAAATATAGGTGCCGATAGGCATTCCAGATATGGTTGCCGATAGGCATTTCAGATATAGTTTCCGATAGGCATTTCAAAAATAGGTGTCGATAGGCATTTCAGATATAGGTGTCGATAGGCATTTCAGATATAGGTGTCGATAGGCATTTCAGATATAGGTGTCGATAGGCATTTCAGATATAAGTGTCGATAGGCATTTCAGATATAGGTGTCGATAGGCATTTCAGATATAGGTGCCGATAGGCATTTCAGATATAGTTGCCGATTGGCATTTTAAAAATAGGTGCCGATAGGCATTTCAGATATAGAAGCCGATAGGCATTTCAAATATATGTGCCGATAGGCATTCCAGATATGGTTGCCGATAGGCATTTCAAATATAGGTGCTGATAGGCATTTCAGATGTAGTTTCCGATAGGCATTTCAAAAATAGGTGTCGATAGGCATTTCAGATTTAGGTGTCGATAGGCATTTCAGATATAGGTGTCTAAAGGCATTTCAGATATAGGTGTCGATAGGCATTTCAGATATAGGTGTCGATAGGCATTTCAGATATAGGTGTCGATAGGCATTTCAGATATATATGTCGATAGGCATTTCAGATATAGGTGTCGATAGGCATTTCAGATATAGGTGCCGATAGGCATTTCAGATATAGTTGCCGATTGGCATTTTAAAAATAGGTGCCGATAGGCATTTCAGATATAGAAGCCGATAGGCATTTCAAATATAGGTGCCGATAGGCATTCCAGATATGGTTGCCGATAGGCATTTCAAATATAGGTGCTGATAGGCATTTCAGATGTAGTTTCCGATAGGCATTTCAAAAATAGGTGTCGATAGGCATTTCAGATATAGGTGTCGATAGGCATTTCAGATATAGGTGTCGATAGGCATTTTAGATATAGGTGACGATAGGCATTTCAGATATAGGTGTCGATAGGCATTTCAGATATAGGTGTCGATAGGCATTTCAGATATAGGTGTCGATAGGCATTTCAGATATAGGTGTCGATAGGCATTTCAGATATAGGTGTCGATAGGCATTTCAGATAAAGGAGCCGATAGGCATTTCAGATATAGTTACCGATTGGCATTTTAAAAATAGGTGCCGATAGGCATTTCAGATATAGAAGCCGATAGGCATTTCAAATATAGGTGCCGATAGGCATTCCAGATATGGTTGCCGATAGGCATTTCAAATAAAGGTGCTGAGAGGCATTTCAGATGTAGTTTCCGATAGGCATTTCAAAAATAGGTGTCGATAGGCATTTCAGATATAGGTGTCGATAGGCATTTCAGATATAGGTGTCGATAGGCATTTCAGATATAGGTGTCGATAGGCATTTCAGATATAGGTGTCGATAGGCATTTCAGATATAGGTGTCGATAGGCATTTCAGATATAGGTGTCGATAGGCATTTCAGATATAGGTGTCGATAGGCATTTCAGATATAGGTGTCGATAGGCATTTCAGATATAGGTGCCGATAGGCATTTCAGATATAGTTGCCGATTGGCATTTTAAAAATAGGTGCCGATAGGCATTTCAGATATAGAAGCCGATAGGCATTTCAAATATAGGTGCCGATAGGCATTCCAGATATGGTTGCCGATAGGCATTTCAAATATAGGTGCTGATAGGCATTTCAGATGTAGTTTCCGATAGGCATTTCAAAAATAGGTGTCGATAGGCATTTCAGATATAGGTGTCGATAGGCATTTCAGATATAGGTGTCGATAGGCATTTCAGATATAGGTGTCGATAGGCATTTCAGATATAGGTGTCGATAGGCATTTCAGATATAGGTGTCGATAGGCATTTCAGATATAGGTGTCGATAGGCATTTCAGATATAGGTGCCGATAGGCATTTCAGATATAGTTGCCGATTGGCATTTTAAAAATAGGTGCCGATAGGCATTTCAGATATAGAAGCCGATAGGCATTTCAAATATAGGTGCCGATAGGCATTCCAGATATGGTTGCCGATAGGCATTTCAAATATAGGTGCTGATAGGCATTTCAGATGTAGTTTCCGATAGGCATTTCAAAAATAGGTGTCGATAGGCATTTCAGATATAGGTGTCGATAGGCATTTCAGATATAGGTGTCTAAAGGCATTTCAGATATAGGTGTCGATAGGCATTTCAGATATAGGTGTCGATAGGCATTTCAGATATAGGTGTCGATAGGCATTTCAGATATATATGTCGATAGGCATTTCAGATATTGGTGTCGATAGGCATTTCAGATATAGGTGCCGATAGGCATTTCAGATATAGTTGCCGATTGGCATTTTAAAAATAGGTGCCGATAGGCATTTCAGATATAGAAGCCGATAGGCATTTCAAATATAGGTGCCGATAGGCATTCCAGATATGGTTGCCGATAGGCATTTCAAATATAGGTGCTGATAGGCATTTCAGATGTAGTTTCCGATAGGCATTTCAAAAATAGGTGTCGATAGGCATTTCAGATATAGGTGTCGATAGGCATTTCAGATATAGGTGTCGATAGGCATTTTAGATATAGGTGACGATAGGCATTTCAGATATAGGTGTCGATAGACATTTCAGATATAGGTGTCGATAGGCATTTCAGATATAGATGTCGATAGGCATTTCAGATATAGGTGTCGATAGGCATTTCAGATATAGGTGTCGATAGGCATTTCAGATAAAGGTGCCAATAGGCATTTCAGATATAGTTACCGATTGGCATTTTAAAAATAGGTGCCGATAGGCATTTCAGATATAGAAGCCGACAGGCATTTCAAATATAGGTGCCGATAGGCATTCCAGATATGGTTGCCGATAGGCATTTCAAATAAAGGTGCTGATAGGCATTTCAGATGTAGTTTCCGATAGGCATTTCAAAAATAGGTGTCGATAGGCATTTCAGATATAGGTGTCGATAGGCATTTCAGATATAGGTGTCGATAGGCATTTCAGATATAGGTGTCGATAGGCATTTCAGATATAGGTGTCGATAGGCATTTCAGATATAGGTGTCGATAGGCATTTCAGATATAGGTGTCGATAGGCATTTCAGATATAGGTGCCGATAGGCATTTCAGATATAGTTGCCGATTGGCATTTTAAAAATAGGTGCCGATAGGCATTTCAGATATAGAAGCCGATAGGCATTTCAAATATAGGTGCCGATAGGCATTTAAGATATGGTTGCCGATAGGCATTTCAAATATAGGTGCTGATAGGCATTTCAGATGTAGTTTCCGATAGGCATTTCAAAAATAGGTGTCAATAGGCATTTCAGATATAGGTGTCGATAGGCATTTCAGATATAGGTGTCGATAGGCATTTCAGATATAGGTGTCGATAGGCATTTCAGACATAGGTGTCGATAGGCATTTCAGATATAGGTGTCGATAGGCATTTCAGATATAGGTGTCGATAGGCATTTCAGATATAGGTGCCGATAGGCATTTCAGATATAGTTGCCGATTGGCATTTTAAAAATAGGTGCCGATAGGCATTTCAGATATAGAAGCCGATAGGCATTTCAAATATAGGTGCCGATAGGCATTCCAGATATGGTTGCCGATAGGCATTTCAAATATAGGTGCTGATAGGCATTTCAGATGTAGTTTCCGATAGGCATTTCAAAAATAGGTGTCGATAGGCATTTCAGATATAGGTGTCGATAGGCATTTCAGATATAGGTGTCGATAGGCATTTCAGATATAGGTGTCGATAGGCATTTCAGATATAGGTGTCGATAGGCATTTCAGATATAGGTGTCGATAGGCATTTCAGATATAGGTGTCGATACGCATTTCAGATATAGGTGTCGATAGGCATTTCAGATATAGGTGTCGATAGGCATTTCAGATATGGGTGCCGATAGGCATTTCAGATATAGTTGCCGATTGGCATTTTAAAAATAGGTGCCGATAGGCATTTCAGATATAGAAGCCGATAGGCATTTCAAATATAGGTGCCGTTAGGCATTCCAGATATGTTTGCCGATAGGCATTTCAAATATAGGTGCTGATAGGCATTTCAGATGTAGTTTCCGATAGGCATTTCAAAAATAGGTGTCGATAGGCATTTCAGATATAGGTGTCGATAGGCATTTCAGATATAGGTGTCGATAGGCATTTCAGATATAGGTGTCGATAGGCATTTCAGATATAGGTGCCGATAGGCATTTCAGATATAGGTGTCGATAGGCATTTCAGATATAGGTGTCGATAGGCATTTTAGATATAGGTGTCGATAGGCATTTCAGATATAGGTGCCGATAGGCATTTCAGATATAGTTGCCGACTGGCATCTTAAAAATAGGTGCCGATAGGCATTTAAGATATAGAAGCCGATAAGCATTTCAAATATAGGTGCCGATAGGCATTCCAGATATGGTTGCCGATAGGCATTTCAAATATAGGTGCTGATAGGCATTTCAGATGTAGTTTCTGATAGGCATTTCAAAAATAGGTGTCGATAGGCATTTCAGATATAGGTGTCGATAGGCATTTCAGATATAGGTGTCGATAGGCATTTCAGATATAGGTGTCGATAGGCATTTTAGATATAGGTGTCGATAGGCATTTCAGATATAGGTGTCGATAGGCATTTCAGATATAGGTGTCGATAGGCATTTCAGATATAGGTCTCGATAGGCATTTCAGATATAGTTGTCTATAGGCATTTTAGATATAGGTGCCGATAGGCATTTCAGATATAGTTGCCGATTGGCATTTTAAAAATAGGTGCCGATAGGCATTTCAGATATAGAACCCGATAGGCATTTCAAATATAGGTGCCGATAAGCATTCCAGATATGGTTGCCGATAGGCATTTTAAATATAGGTGCTGATAGGCATTTCAGATGTAGTTTCCGATAGGCATTTCAAAAAGAGGTGTCGATAGGCATTTCAGATATAGGTGTCGATAGGCATTTCAGATATAGGTGTCGACAGGCATTTCAGATATAGGTGTCGATAGGCATTTCAGATATAGGTGTCGATAGGCATTTCAGATATAGTTGCCGATTGGCATTTTAAAAATAGGTGCCGATAGGCATTTCAGATATAGAAGCCGATAGGCATTTCAAATATAGGTGCCGATAGGCATTCCAGATATGGTTGCCGATAGGCATTTCAAATATAGGTGCTGATAGGCATTTCAGATGTAGTTTCCGATAGGCATTTCAAAAATAGGTGTCGATAGGCATTTCAGATATAGGTGTCGATAGGCATTTCAGATATAGGTGTCGATAGGCATTTTAGATATAGGTGACGATAGGCATTTCAGATATAGGTGTCGATAGGCATTTCAGATATAGGTATCGATAGGCATTTCAGATATAGGTGTCGATAGGCATTTCAGATATAGGTGTCGATAGGCATTTCAGATATAGGTGTCGATAGGCATTTCAGATAAAGGTGCCGATAGGCATTTCAGATATAGGTGTCGATAGGCATTTCAGATATAGGTGTCGATAGGCATTTCAGATATAGGTGTCGATAGGCATTTCAGATATAGGTGTCGATAGGCATTTCAGATATAGGTGTCGATAGGCATTTCAGATAAAGGTGTCGACAGGCATTTCAGATATAGGTGTCGATAGGCATTTCAGATATAGGTGTCGATAGGCATTTCAGATATAGTTGCCGATTGGCATTTTAAAAATAGGTGCCGATAGGCATTTCAGATATAGAAGCCGATAGGCATTTCAAATATAGGTGCCGATAGGCATTCCAGATATGGTTGCCGATAGGCATTTCAAATATAGGTGCTGATAGGCATTTCAGATGTAGTTTCCGATAGGCATTTCAAAAATAGGTGTCGATAGGCATTTCAGATATAGGTGTCGATAGGCATTTCAGATATAGGTGTCGATAGGCATTTTAGATATAGGTGACGATAGGCATTTCAGATATAGGTGTCGATAGGCATTTCAGATATAGGTGTCGATAGGCATTTCAGATATAGGTGTCGATAGGCATTTCAGATATAGGTGTCGATAGGCATTTCAGATATAGGTGTCGATAGGCATTTCAGATAAAGGTGCCGATAGGCATTTCAGATATAGTTTCCGATTGGCATTTTAAAAATAGGTGCCGATAGGCATTTCAGATATAGAAGCCGATAGGCATTTCAAATATAGGTGCCGATAGGCATTCCAGATATGGTTGTCAATAGGCATTTCAAATATAGGTGCTGATAGGCATTTCAGATGTAGTTTCCGATAGGCATTTCAAAAATAGGTGTCGATAGGCATTTCAGATATAGGTGTCGATAGGCATTTCAGATATAGGTGTCGATAGGCATTTTAGATATAGGTGTCGATAGGCATTTTAGATATAGGTGTCGATAGGCATTTCAGATATAGGTGTCGATAGGCATTTCAGATATAGGTGTCGATAGGCATTTCAGATATAGGTGTCGATAGGCATTTCAGATATAGGTGTCGATAGGCATTTCAGATATAGGTGCCGATAGGCATTTCAGATATAGTTGCCGATTGGCATTTTAAAAATAGGTGCCGATAGGCATTTCAGATATAGAAGCCGATAGGCATTTCAAATATAGGTGCCGATAGGCATTCCAGATATGGTTGCCGATAGGCATTTCAAATATAGGTGCTGATAGGCATTTCAGATGTAGTTTCCGATAGGCATTTCAAAAATAGGTGTCGATAGGCATTTCAGATATAGGTGTCGATAGGCATTTCAGATATAGGTGTCGATAGGCATTTCAGATATAGGTGTCGATAGGCATTTCAGATATAGGTGTCGATAGGCATTTCAGATATAGGTGTCGATAGGCATTTCAGATATAGGTGTCGATAGGCATTTCAGATATAGGTGTCGATAGGCATTTCAGATATAGGTGCCGATAGGCATTTCAGATATAGTTGCCGATTGGCATTTTTAAAATAGGTGCCGATAGGCATTTCAGATATAGAAGCCGATAGGCATTTCAAATATAGGTGCCGATAGGCATTCCAGATATGGTTGCCGATAGGCATTTCAAATATAGGTGCTGATAGGCATTTCAGATGTAGTTTCCGTTAGGCATTTTAAAAATAGGTGTCGATAGGCATTTCAGATATAGGTGTCGATAGGCATTTCAGATATAGGTGTCGATAGGCATTTCAGATATAGGTGTCGATAGGCATTTCAGATATAGGTGTCGATAGGCATTTCAGATATAGGTGTCGATAGGCATTTCAGATATAGGTGTCGATAGGCATTTCAGATATAGGTGCCGATAGGCATTTCAGATATAGTTGCCGATTGGCATTTTAAAAATAGGTGCCGATAGGCATTTCAGATATAGAAGCCGATAGGCATTTCAAATATAGGTGCCGATAGGCATTCCAGATATGGTTGCCGATAGGCATTTCAAATATAAGTGCTGATAGGCATTTCAGATGTAGTTTCCGATAGGCATTTCAAAAATAGGTGTCGATAGGCATTTCAGATATAGGTGTCGATAGGCATTTCAGATATAGGTGCCGATAGGCATTTCAGATATAGGTGTCGATAGGCATTTCAGATATAGGTGCCGATAGGCATTTCAGATATAGTTGCCGATTGGCATTTTAAAAATAGGTGCCGATAGGCATTTCAGATATAGAAGCCGATAGGCATTTAAAATATAGGTGCCGATAGGCATTCCAGATATGGTTGCCGATAGGCATTTCAAATATAGGTGCTGATAGGCATTTCAGATGTAGTTTCCGATAGGCATTTCAAAAATAGGTGTCGATAGGCATTTCAGATATAGGTGTCGATAGGCATTTCAGATATAGGTGTCGATAGGCATTTCAGATATAGGTGTCGATAGGCATTTCAGATATAGGTGTCGATAGGCATTTCAGATATAGGTGTCGATAGGCATTTCAGATATAGGTGTCGATAGGCATTTCAGATATAGGTGTCGATAGGCATTTCAGATATAGGTGTCGATAGGCATTTCAGATATAGGTGTCGATAGGCATTTCAGATATAGTTGCCGATTGGCATTTTAAAAATACGTGCCGATAGGCATTTCAGATATAGAAGCCGATAGGCATTTAAAATATAGGTGCCGATAGGCATTCCAGATATGGTTGCCGATAGGCATTTCAAATATAGGTGCTGATAGGCATTTCAGATGTAGTTTCCGATAGGCATTTCAAAAATAGGTGTCGATAGGCATTTCAGATATAGGTGTCGATAGGCATTTCAGATATAGGTGTCGATAGGCATTTCAGATATAGGTGTCGATAGGCATTTCAGATATAGGTGTCGATAGGCATTTCAGATATAGGTGTCGATAGGCATTTCAGATATAGGTGTCGATAGGCATTTCAGATATGGGTGCCGATAGGCATTTCAGATATAGTTGCCGATTGGCATTTTAAAAATAGGTGCCGATAGGCATTTAAGATATAGAAGCCGATAGGCATTTCAAATATAGGTGCCGATAGGCATTCCAGATATGGTTGCCAATAGGCATTTCAAATATAGGTGCTAATAGGCATTTCAGATGTAGTTTCCGATAGGCATTTCAAAAATAGGTGTCGATAGGCATTTCAGATATAGGTGTCGATAGGCATTTCAGATATAGGTGTCGATAGGCATTTCAGATATAGGTGTCGATAGGCATTTCAGATATAGGTGTCGATAGGCATTTCAGATATAGGTGTCGATAGGCATTTCAGATATAGGTGTCGAAAGGCATTTCAGATATAGGTGTCGATAGGCATTTCAGATATAGGTGCCGATAGACATTTCAGATATAGTTGCCGATTGGCATTTTAAAAATACGTGCCGATAGGCATTTCAGATATAGAAGCCGATAGGCATTTCAAATATAGGTGCCGATAGGCATTCCAGATATGGTTGCCGATAGGCATTTCAAATATAGGTGCTGATAGGCATTTCAGATGTAGTTTCCGATAGGCATTTCAAAAATAGGTGTCGATAGGCATTTCAGATATAGG